>JARKHS020002602.1:70000-87209 GCA_030143305.2 Amblyomma americanum | reverse complement strand
CTCGCTTGGCTGCTGCTGGCTGAATATGAGGCCAAGACACGCTTTTCGGCTTCTTTCCGACGTCGTTTAGCAAGGCGTATTTCCAGTCGTTCAGGCGTTTCGGCTGAACGTTTCGCTTTGGCTTTATCATTTTCTCGCTGTTGTGCAGCCAACTCCCAAGGGAGTACTTCTGGATCTGATGAATTTAGTTTCTCAGCTTTTCTGCGTAGTCTAACAGCAGCCGCACTCTCCTTCCCTTCCATGACGAGTGCGCACGCCTATTCTCTGGCAAGCGCATTATATAGCCTCCTTGCGCATGCACATGACGCACATGTGCAGTAGCGCGCGGCTGCGCCGAAAGGTCAGGCGACGGAGTCGGCGACGGCTTCGGCAGCGGCGAGGAGCGACCACCTGCGCGGCGCGTGACGTCACTCGTTTTCGTGCATGCGCATAACTCACCAGTTCGGCTCACGCGAAGCTCGGCTCTGACCCGCGTATTGAAGCTTTTCGCTTCAAAATTGGTCTTCTCTACTTATCATTCACAGATTGCTGGGAGTTCTCATGAAACTCCTGGCGCTGTGGTGCAGCGGTTAAGCGATACACCACTGCCCTAGGATCGCAGATGCTGCCAAAGGTGGGACATGTGCGATCCAGGTTGTCTCAAGCAGCCTCGCGCGACCAAACATTAATTTCACCGCCACTTGCCAGGTTGCATGAGGGTGACATCTTTTATAGGCACCATCGAGTGTTAGCACACGCACACACAAAGATAGGCGTTTGACTCAGTGGGGCAAGTAAGGCTTACGCTTTGGAAAAAAGTTAAGGGCGCATCATGTTTCTTAATGATGGCCTCTTTCGGACTTAAAATCAACACAAAAAATTGCAAACTATGGCTTCAATTTAATGCTATAGTACCCCTTTGCACTTGCAAGTAACCATTAACGAGCACTGTTATCTTTACTCGTAAATTTTAATAGTGAACCCAAATCTGGCCATGTTTGCCACTTTACAATAAAACACTGCGAGAAGCCAAGCCTCAGCGGAGGTTACACGATAATCAAAAACATAACGCATTTACGCACGAACAAAAAGCCAGAAAACTAGCTTAGAAAAATTACACAATTGCACTTGTCTGCTCAAGAGCTCAAATAATAATATAATAATTGGTTTTTGGGGAAAGGAAATGGCGCAGTATCTGTCTGATATATCTTTGGACACCTGAACCGCGCCGTAATGGAAGGGATAAAGGAGGGAGTGAAAGAAAGGCAGAATAGGTGCCGTAGTGGAGGGCTCCGGAATAATTTCGACCACCTGGGGATCTTTAACGTGCACTGACATCGCACAGCACACGGGTGTCTTAGCGTTCTTCCTCCATAAGAGCTCAAATGCGGAAGCCTTTCCCTGTCCTCATTCTACCTTCATTTTTCATTTTCTGTTATTTTCTGTAATTGTGGTTTTTTGTTTTGTTTTTATTACGCGACACTGATTGACTGAAAAACTTTATTTTCAAAATATATACAGTGGAGCGGTCCTTAAGGGTCCGTTCCTTACAAATGCTAGGTGTGCTGCTCATTACAGCAGCCCATTGGCGGTAGCTGCTGCTCGGGCGCGCCCGAGAAGGGCCTTTTGGCTCGCCAGGTCAGAGCAGCCGAGCAGGGCCGCCTCCCAGTTCTTCCGGGCAGGGTTGGGGATAGGGGGAAGATGCGCAGTTGATTGGCATGCCCACACCATGTGGTAAATGTCCGAAGACTTTTCCCTGCAGTGCGGGCACTCCCCTGTGCACGCAGGGTCGAAATGTTTGATTACTGCCGGGCACAGAAGTGTTTTAGTAAAAAAGCGAAGGAGTAAGCGTTCCTCCGCCTTCGTGAGGCCCTTGCAGGGCTTAAGAAAGATTGCGTGGCCGAATTGGTAATACTGGATGATTTCCTTGAAGGCAAAAGCCGGATTAGGGTAACGCGTCGCGCCGAACGGGCGATGGCGTTCCGTGGACTCTTTGAGAACGCTGCAACATGCTGTTGAAGATGGCGCTTCTATCCCACCGCTGCCACCAGTTGTTGAATGGTGGGGCTCGGAGTCGCACTCTGGCGGGACCACAGACAGGAACGACACTTGCTCCGACCACCGCCACCACCAGGACATGACTGCCGACGAGTTAAAGGAGTGGGATGATGGGAGGAAGGTTACGAGAGGGTTTATTTACATTTGTACAGAGTCAGATCCGCATATATATATATATATATATATATATATATATATATATATATATATATATATATATATATATATATCCGGCTTCGCCTCAGTTTGTATTGTGCGACTCCCAGGTGGTGTCCACCACCATCTTATCTGATACCAGATTTAATATCTGCTGCGGGCCCTTGGACCCAAGATAATGCCACACTACTAACTCCTCTAGTGGCGCCATACCGCGGCTGAACTGCATTTACTGGCAGTTGGCAAGCCTTGAGCCATCTCGAGGCTAGATGCTTTGTCGTCTTCATCTCTCGTGCTGCCTGCTGCCTTGCGCGTCCCAACAACGTCTTGCGCATATAAGTAACGCAAGTAAACCAGCCCTGCTTCCGTCAACCGTTTCTCGGTGACATATTTGGTGGAGCAGCTGGGTAACGGCCCATGTACGCTGACCTCGAGGACACCTTTGACGTCAGTTCTCAACGCGTGGCTACAACACCAGTCCACAAGGCGAGCCGCCGCCTGCGAGGCCTACAACCCGAGTTCGGCCAACTCACAACATTGGCAAGGGCCATGACGTCCACTACGGCTAGCCAGACAAGTCAGCATTCTGGGAATGCCCCGCCGTTCGTCCTCCACACACCTCGGTCGCCCCCATCGTTCCACGGTGAGAGGTTTGAGGACGTCGAAGACTGGTTGGCCAGCTTTGACCGTGTGGCGGGTTTCAACGAGTGGGACGGCGAGCGCAAATTACGGAATATGTACTTTGCACTACAGGACTCGGCCAAGACGTGGTATGAGAACCATGAAGCTTCCTTCACTAACTGGGAGGTTTTTCGCCGAGAGCTCTTAGCCACGTTCAACACCAGCTGAAAGAAAGGAGAAGGCTGAAATCGCCTTGCAATCGAGGTCGCAGCAGCCGAACGAGAGCGTCACCATGTTCATTGAGGACATGACGCGACTCTTCAATCGCGCCGACCCTGCTATGGCCGAGGCCAAGAAGGTACGCCACTTAATGCGCAGGCGTAAAAGAGACAATTGTTTGCCGGACTGGTACGTGACCCGCCAAGAACGGTGGCCGACTTTGCCAAGGAGGCAACAAGCATGGAGCGTTCTCTGCAGGAACGTGGCGCGCACTACGGTCGTCAGGCGAGTGTAGCAGCCGCTCACCACTGTACGCCTACGTCGCTACCCACTGAGGAGCTTGGAGAGCTTGTGAGGAGCCTGGTGCGCGAAGAAGTCGAGAAACTTCGCTTCGAAGCTCCACAGGCCAGCGTCACAGCCATACCGGACGTGGTCCGGGATGAAGTCCGGCGAGTTGTTCAGCCGCCACGAGCTCCGCAGCCGGCGCCCTACGTGATGACATACAGTGAAGCACTACAAAGCCGTCCTGGGCCAGTGGTGCAAGCCTTTTCCCCCGTCACTCCTGTGCCTTCACTGCGGTATCCAATTGCAGCTGTACCCGCCGTACCGCGGGAGTCCCGGTCCACCATGAGAAAAGCGCATGTTTGGCGTACGCCAAACAATAGGCCACTCTGCTACCACAGCGGGGAACCCGGCCACATCCTCCGTCACTGCCCCTACCGCAGAATGGGCTTGCGGGGGTTTCTCCCTGACGCACCTCGACCGCGCTACGGAGAACGGCCGCGGGATATCGAGCAATATCTGTCCGATAATGTGCAGCCATCGACCTCGCAGCGACGACAGTCCCGGTCGCCATCCCCAAGGCGGTTTTCTTCGCCGAGCCGCCCGTCGTCTTCTAGTCAGTTCAGAGGCACGTCCCCACATCAGGGAAACAGAAGACGGCGTCCTCCGGGGGTAGGGCCACCGCTATTGGACCAAGTGAAGAGCCTCCACCCGACGATCCGAGGCTACGATCCTACCGACGACTACTTGACCTCAGGACCTCAACGACGGCACGCTGTGACCGACTGGTTTCTGCCGAAATCGACGATTCCCTGCTACAATCCAACCGACGACCTCACCCGACGGCCTAAATGACAACGACGTGCTGTGACCGACTGGTGTCTGCCGAAATCCCAGTAACCGCTGATGATCGCGATGTGACCGCACCTGTGGATGCCTGCGCTGATTTTTCTGTAATGATCAGACGGTTAGCGACGGCCCTCAGAAAGGTTCTGACCCCTTGGTCTGGACCGCAGATCCACACAGCCGGCGGCCATGCGGTCACGCCGATTGACGTTTGCACGTCATGAATAGAGATCCGCGGTGCTGCTTTCCCTGGTTGCTTTGCTGTGCTGTCCGAGTGCTCCAAAGAGCTGATACTCGGTTTGGATTTCCTTCGGCAGTACGGTGCCGTCATCAACCTTCAGGAGCTGGTCGTGTAATTTTCCAATCAACCCTCTGTTGACGGTGATACCGAGCCACTCAGGACTAAGTTACGCGTCTATGACGACCACTTTTTGATCCCGTCAAGATCCAGCATGTTTTTAACCGTAGATTGCGATAACAGCACCGGAATTCATGGCATCGCTGAAACCAACATGTCGCTGCTCCTTGGTCGGCAAGTCTGTGTTGCTCGAGGAATTGTTGAACTGAACAATTGCCGAACCGAACTCTTGGTGACCAACTTTGGCTGTGAACCTCAGTGTTTGCCTGGCAGAACAGCTTTTGCGTATTTCGTGGAACTCAGCGAATTCGCGGGACCGCACGCTTTGTCCGGAGCCCCGGTATCAGTGGAGGAACCGACCACTCCCATAAAAACTGACGTGAGCCCAAACATGCCATGTAATCAGAAACGCTGCCTGGAAAGCGTTATCCAGTCTTTCTGCAACTGCTTTGCCTCGACGTCCAAGGTTAGGCATACACCAGTCACAAAGCACCGAATTATAGTTGACGCCAACCAACGGCCGTTATGTCAGCCGCCCTACCGCATCTCTTCGAAGGAGCGCGATGCCATCCGGCGCCAAGTTCAAGAAATGCTCAAGTACGACGTGATACAGCCGTCGACGAGCCCGTGGGCGTCGCCTGTTGTTCAAGTAGCAAAGAAAGATGGAACGCTACGGTTCAGTGTTGATTACAGACTTTTAACAAAGTCACAAAAAAGGATGTTTATCCTCTCCCGCGTATTGTCGACTCCCTGGACCGGCTGCGCCACGCCAAGTACTTCTCATCGCTAGATTTACGAAGCGGCTATTAGCAAATCGAGGTGGATGAACGCGACCGGGAAAAGACCGCCTTTATTACACCGGACGGTCTGTACGAATTCCGGGTGCTCCCTTTCGGCCTGTGCTCGGCTCCTGCAAACTTCCAGAGGATGATGGGCACCGTTCTTGCCGATCTCAAATGGCAGTCCTGTCTCGTGTACTTGGATGACGCTGTCATCTTCTCTGCCACGTTCGAAGAGCACCTGAGACGCCTGCGCGCTGTGTTCGAAGCAATTCGGTCGGCCGGTCTTTCCCTGAAGTCCGAAAAGTGTCGCTTCACTTTCGAAGAGTGTAAGTTTCTGGGCCACATTTTGAGCGCTAAAGGGGTTAGCCCAGACACCGATAAGACTGCTGCCGTGGATGATTTTCCTGTGTCACCGATAAGCGCAGTGTGAGCCGCTTTCTGGGTCTCTGCGCCTATTATCGGCGTTTTGTGCAGAACTTCTCCCAGATCGCTGAGCCCCTCACCCGACTCATGAGAGATTCCGAACCGTTCTTTTGGGGCCTGGAGCAACAGCACGCATTTGAAGACCTTCACACTCGTCTCCAAAGTACGCCCATCCTTGGACACTTCGACGAGTCAGCCGACACTGAACTACACACAGACGCCACCAACATCGGCCTCGGTGCGGTCTTTGCGCAGAGGCAGGATGGTCTCGGACGCGCAATTGCATATGCGAGCCGCACCTTGTCACGATCTGAGGCGAACTATTCTACCACCGAAAAATAAAGCCTGGCCATTGTGGGGGCAGTGACCAAATTTCGCCCGTACCTGTATGGCCGCCTATTCAGGGTCGTCAGCGACCACCACTCGCTGTGTTGGCTGGCGAACATCAAAGATCCCTCGGGAGGGCTTGCACGCTGGAGCCTTCGACTTCAAGAATTCGATGTCACCATCGTCTATAAGTCTGGTAGGAAGCACAGTGATGCCGACCGTTTGTCTTGTGCGCCTATCGAGGACAACCGAGCTAACCCCGACGACGATTCTTCTTGGCGCCATCTCCACGTCCATTCTTATTCAGCGCCAAAGAGACGACAGTGAACTACGGCCCCTCAATGAGTATCTAGAAGGAAGGGCTCAGTCTCCCCCGCGAATCTTTTCGCGCGGGCTGTTGTCGGTCTGTTTACGTGACGGCGTCTTGTATAAGAAAAACTAGAGTCCAACAGAAGCTGTCTATCTACTCGTCGTGCCTACTGCCCTTCGCGACGAAGTATTGCAGGCGATCCATGATGACCCATCTTATGCTCATCTGGGTTTTTGTCGAACTTTGGCACGAATATCGCAAAAATACTACTGGCCCAGAGTTGCTGCAGTTGTGAAGCGTTACGTAAGAACTTGCCGCGACTGCCAGCGTCGCAGGACGCCGCCGACTAAGCCAGCCGGCCTACTCCACCCTATTGATCCACCTCTGGTCTCCTTCCATTAAGTCGGCATGAACACACTCGGCCCATTTCCGGAGTACTCGCTGGTTAACCGCTACATTGTGGTCGCCACCGACTACCTCAGCCGATACTGTGAGACTAAACCTCTTCCCCGTGTTACTACTAACTAAATTGCGAACATTTTCATTCAAAACATTGTGCTTCGTCACGGTGCACCCACCATCGTTTTAACTGGCAGGGGAACAGCGTTCACCTCGGCCGTAATGCAGGAGGTTATGCGCCTCAGCGGCACCAGTCACCGCAAAACAACCGCTTACCACCCTCAAACGAACGGCCTCACCGAACGACTCAACAAGACGATCGCCGACATGATTTCCATGTATGTCGACGAGGACCACCGGAACTGGAATGCCATAATCCCTTACGTCACCTTTTCATATAATACTGCGGTCCTGGAAACGACACGCTTCACTCCATTTCGTTTAGTACATGGTCGCGAAGCCACAACCATGCTGTATGCAGTGCTGCATCCCGCTAGCGCTACCCCCTCAGTTATGGGTGCTGCCCAATTTGTTCGTTACGCTGAGGCCACCCGCCAACTCGCTCGACAGCGCCTCCGGCCCAGCAAGTTCACGACGCTCGGCGCTATAACCTCCGCCACCGAAATGTGCGTTACCTGCCCGGCGAGCAAGTCTGGGTGTGGAGCCCAATCAGCATGCGAGGACGCTCTCAGAAGCTTCTACGCAGATACTTTGGCCCCTACGAGGTGCTCCGCTAGCTCAGTCAAGTTGCCTACGAAGTTCCCCAGGTGGCCTAAATTATTCCGGGCCCTCCACTACGGTACCCCTTTCTTCCTTTCTTCTTTCACTCCCTCCTCTATCTCTTCCCTTACGGTGCGGTTCAGGTGTCCAACGATATCAGACATATACTGCGCCATTTCCTTTCCCCCCAAACCAGTTATTAATATTATTATTATTATTATTATTATTATTATTATTATTATTATTATTATTATTATTATTATTATTATTATTATTATTATTATTATTATTATTATTAACACTCAGTGCACTTTTGACGCGCCTGTGATCAGACGTGCGCTTAAGTTGTATTCGAAAGACAAGTCACACGGATAGCACTATTCGATATGAAAGCGCCATCAAATGCCAGTGAAGAGTGGTAAAACCAGTCGACTCCGCGACGGTGACAGAAGCGAAGCGTAAGTTTGACTGTAGAAACATAGTAACACTTAGAATCCCGTGGCGTGAGATATAATGCGCAGTCGCGAAAGCGTCGATACCAGATAGCCCCACCTGAAGATTGTTCGAAAAACGCAGAGTGTGACCCTTAGGCAAGTATTATACACATACTTATTTATTTCCGATACCCTCATAGCCCACAGGGCATTGTTGAGGGGAGTGGTACATAGAAAAAAATTAATTGATTACGGCCAGGGGGGGGGGGGGATAACGCGTAAATAAAAAAATCTAAATACAGCACACAAAAATGAAAGATAATAACTAGAAGGAACATGTCAGTAGAAAAACCGAAACACGAGAATAAATACATAGACAAAGAAGTAAAAATTCACATCAAGAAAACTCGGAGCAAATTGCTATGAGAAATGTAACATTACCATTAGTGCATACATTGAGCACTCAGATGGGCATGCTGTAGAAGGTTATAAACATAACAGAGTGCATGAGTACAACTTAATGAAACACAGGCAAAAAATTGAGAAATTATTGTTCTAAGCAGTAATATACTGTCAACTTCGTTTTGAATTCTTCAATGTCTTTCGCTAATGAAACTTCTTATGACAGGCGGTTCCACTCATCCTGAAAACGGTGAACTTCTAACATTGCTTCACACTGTGGATCCCTCAAACAGCGTGTCGATCTTTATACCCTAAATGCCTATCGGATAACTCTTTGTGAACATTTAAATGTTTTTCCTTCGTTCTACTATTTAATCATCCCTTCGCGTCCCTACCAACCATTCAGGAATAGCAAAACAAACCCTTAGTAGTGCTAACCTCGCCTCTTAAAAAAATTTCACGACGTACTTCGTCAGTTAATGTTGAAAGCGGTAACGCTGTAACCGCGTACAAGTAGCAGTGATTTTCCTTAATTAGTAGGCTACAAAAGAAAAAGTGCCTGCATGTGCATGGCTTCTTCTGGACAGGATCATGATTAAAATTTGCAAAATCTGCCTTCTTGCGAATTTCCAGCTGCCTTATTGCTTTTTACCTTGCCACTAACGTGCCCGGTAAGTATAGCACTGATAAGCTGCAACCAAATTGAACGAATTTTTTTCCAAATTTAAAAAAAACATAACCAAGCTGGAACCATCGCCGAAGGTATTTGCGAGTAAAAAACTTATAAAACACACCATCAGAAGTCCTGCTTCCGCAGGAATTCAACTCTAGCTGATAACCACATTCCTAAGGAATGACATTCACGTGGGCGCTGTGATAAATTTAGCAAGATACAACTTAGACATAAATGGATCTAATGTAATTTAGCTCTTAGAGCATTTTAAAACATTAAAGCTAGCATGTGTTATATCATGCATGCTCAGCGGGTGCTACATCACTTGCTCACGTCGCCAGAGCTGTTCCTTATTATTCTCGCTATCCACATCAAAAGGTTACAATATAACTCAGGGTAGAGCCAAAACATCAAATAACTTGTGCGCAATGCTTTTATTTACAGAAGAGATAAACACACGCAGGCCCGCACAGTGGTGCTATCCAGAGCGCAGGGCCGTTGAGCGCTCTTGACTTTCACATCACGCCGCGCACAACGAAAACACAGAGCGGGCGAGGAGGACTAAAAAGGAAACGGGGTGTGCGGAGGAGAGTGTCGGTATACTCACGACCAAGGGCTGCGGCGCTGAAGGGACAGGCACCCCTCTCGATTTCCGCCCTCAGGTTCACTGGCCTCAGCAGACGCGTGTGGCGCTCCACGCTGCTTTAGAGACCGACGAGCTCATTATGCTTCGCATAACAAGGTTCCCTCTGTAAAGCTCTGCTTTACACACACGGGATCCGCGCATCGACTCATATATGCGCGATACATGGCAGCAGTGGCCAACTTTCATTGCTTTTGTGTAGAGAATCGTGAGCATGTACCATCCTGCTTCCTTGCAGCATCTGCGCAGCAACTTACTGGCTGCGCCTCTGCTGCATGAGCATAAACGCCATTGTCGGGGCAGCCAAAGAACCCGTGGCAGCTTTTAGCCGGAGGCTGGACGCGGGGGCTGATGGGGGCCTGGGAGTGGGCGGCCCTCCAGCTAGTTGTCGGTCGAAGGACAGTCATGGAGCCTTGGAGCAAAATATCAATAGTTTTCAATATTTTTAACGCAATCAAGCTGGAAGAATGACACTTTGCAGCACAGCTTTACGAGCCTCCTTCTCGATACCTATCAATGAAGAATGACATTGACAAAGTTATAATTCGGCCATGTGAGGGATCATTTAAATCATTCAGTCACGCTGGTATTCTGGGCAGCTGTGCAGCTTTCTGCAAGATGATGAAGCAGTCCTCTTCCCTCCCCCTTGTCAGTTAGGAAAAAACTGCATTTCACATCCACTGTCAAACAAAGCAGGTCACATCGTCTCTAAGGTAGCGTTTTGGGCAAGTCGGTGAAAGTGAGTATGGCGTGGCCAGCGCAGGAGAAATGTAGCATGACTTCCTCTGTTCTTCTCATTTCTTCTCGGCCTCATTTCTCCTGCCCTGTGCACCGCTTACTGTTAACATAACATTTCCTCAACCATCAAGCGCTCCATATTGAAGCACAACGCAGAAGAGAAAAGTGCAGCAGAAAAAAAAAACGCATGGACGACAGAAGAAAGACAAACAGAAGCGCTGACTTAATGAAAGAAAGCCGGGTTCTGGCTGAGGATTAAAGGTCCAAAATGCGCACTACATCTGTGGTAGTGCACGTGTTCACATGTATCAGAAACAGCATGAAGCTCTTGCTTTTCTGACATCTTTCTCGTTTAAAGTTTCGTGGAAACAATTCCTTCACCGAAGATATTTTCATGAATGCATGTTAAATGCGCCCTTTACACTAGATATCACTAACTGCAGCAGCAGGTCAACGTGGGTTTTGTATCTCAAGACGTGTTGGAGATATACGCAAGCATATAAAAATATCTTAAGAATCTGGACGCCTCCTCTTTCTGCCTGACCTTTAAGTGATATACAGGGTGGCCTTGATCAGTGAGTTAGATAGGCACAACATAGTGGTGGGTCTAAAAATTAACATCATCATCATCAGCCTGACTACACCCACCGCAGGGCAAATGCCATGTCTGTCTAATTAACCCTGTCCTTTGCCAGCTGCGCCCACCCTATGCCTACAAACTTCTTAATCACATCTTAATATTAAGCCCACCTAACCATCTGCCGCCTACTGCTACGCTTGCCTTCTCTCGGAATCCACTCCGTTACTCTTAAGGACCAGTGGTTATCTTGCCTTCGCATTGCATGCCCCGCCCAAGTCCGTTTCATCTTATCGATTTCGACTGATATCTAATTAACCCGCGTTTGTTCCCTCACCCACTCCGCCCGCTTCCGGTCTCTTAATGTTACACCTATCATTTTTTTCTTTCCATAGCTCGCTGTGTTGTTCTTAACTTATGCTGAACCCTGTTCTTTAGCCTCCACATTTCTGCCCCGTAGGTGAGTACCGGTAAGATACAGCTGTTTTATACCTTTCTCTTGCGACATATTGGTGAATTGCCATTCATGATCTGAGAGAATCTGCCATATGCGCTCTGTCGCACTCTTATTCTTCTTGTTAGTGTCTATTAGCAGCGGCCGCGAACGCAGAGGTATAAGCAAGCAAGCCCAACAGCCCTCATTACAGAACATTAGCACATGCGCTCTGCACCAATTTGGTTGATAGCATGACTAAACCGAAAAAAAAACAAAATGAACGACCATACAGTAAAGCAGACTGGTAGCAAAAGCCAGCAATACTGGAAACACATGACCACAGAAGTTCGTAGCAGCTCGTCTGTCCTTTTCAGTTTGCATGGAGACAATTACCCCTGCCGTACTTGGCAATTTTGAACAGGCAAGAATTCCAGAGCTCTACTGGAGTATCAATGAACGCCTCGATGAGAAAATGACACCGAACTCCAAGCGAAGACAGACATTCGTCTTCCCGTAAAAAAATGCTGTTATGAAGTTACGCCCAACATACACAAGATGCACCCAATTCCACACAGCTGGTGGTATTCTTTTCTTTTTTTATTGCGAAACCAGATCCCTCGTGCCTTCCGACTAGCGCAGATTTCATTTTATTTACCTAGCGCTCATGAAAAACGACATCGAAGGAAGACTACACCTGCGTTGGGCTACAGAAATCCCTTTTCATCATGATGTCATTTAACAACAACATGGTTTATCCTTTCTGAGCACGTTTCAGAGATTGGACTCCAAATGTATTGTATTGCTATCCCAAGAGCTCTAATTGATAGAAGCGTTCTTGCGCCTCAGAGCTATACGGTCCTCTAAAGTCTCTGGCTGCATTC
Organism: Amblyomma americanum; assembly: GCA_030143305.2. NCBI lineage: Eukaryota > Metazoa > Arthropoda > Arachnida > Ixodida > Ixodidae > Amblyomma > Amblyomma americanum. Next base: position 74,945 of record JARKHS020002602.1, on the reverse strand, counting down.
ATTACACACAACTTTTAACCTTTGCCCTAGCATTCACTGCATGCGCCTTTAATTCATTGTAGAGAGTAAGCGGGAGTTTCGTTGAACGGTTCGAGCAAGCGAAGCGACAAAGCATTTAGGCCTAAGTGCTACAATATCTCACCAGGGATGTGTTCTCTGAGCCTGAGAGCTTCTTCTGGCCGTACATTTTATGAATGATATAACATTCGGAATGAACCATGCGAGTAGATATTCGCTTTCATGGTTTTGATGAATCCATATTACTAAAGAAAATATGACCATTAGTACTCCTTTGTCCTTTTTTTCGGTAATAAGCGGCAAGCTCTATAAACCCGACAGCAGACATGGAAGCGCACGTATCTGGTTCCTCTTAATATGTCAGGGGATCATCCGTGATGTATAATGACGCAGGTTAAACATTCTCAGTTGTTAAATGCCCTCAATGGAATGCAGCCGTCATGGCCGGGACTGCATCCCACGGCCTCATGGGCAGCAAAGGAACGCCTTTACTACTGGACCAATGTCACCGATGACTCAGGTAAGGCGAGTGCTCTCTGCTCATTCATCAAAATCATTTCATATGCTGGCGGAGCGAAACGCCTGATGTCACCAGGTGTTCTGCGGTCTGAGCGTGCTTACTGAATTATGCTGCTGTCAAACGCCTATTGAAATATCCTGTGCGTAGTCAAACCGGATTTTACCGAAAGAAACATGTTTCACACGTGTCCCGTTGGTGACTGGCAGGTTGACACTGAGTCCAGACGGGTTTGCCCGTCTCCAGTTGACCCTTCGTTCCGGGGAGACCGGTACTGTTCGGAGATGAGACAAACTTAGCCGCGTCCAATTTAGTGGTCGTGCCTGGGTGACCAGCACTATTCGGAACTTAAACAGGCTTTGCATCTGTCTAACATGACCCTAATACCGGAGGTGTCTGACTGCGCCTTACTGGAAACAGTGAAATTATTTTATTATCGCTTCGAGATTGGAGATGCGCCTATAACTGGTTTAGCCAGCTTGATCGATGTAGCGGTACGCCTTCATATCAGTGACGGACGAACAACTTGCAACTCGTGATTGAAAGCAAGAGCGTAGGCATTTGTCAGCAACATGAAAAATAGGCGCAAAGAAAACTGGAACACAGTGGTTACCACCTAATTACGCAGTGATGGTTGCATAACAGGCCGCGTTGAGCAAAAAGCACTTATTACGAATCCGCTATCTTCCGGAGAACACAGGGTCTGTTTTAAACAATTTCTACAGAGTTTCTTTCGCTGTTATAGTTCATAACATCAACCAGCCGAGTTGTTGTTGGTTTAACGCTTTCCTCTGCGTTCACTCTTAGAAATACTCAGTCAGACGTGTGTAATTGGCGTCGGTGCTACGCTGGCCGGATATCGAGATTAATGACGTAATGTGCCGCGAGTTTATCACCCAGATAGCTCTGTGTGTACCAAGAATTAGGAGTGTTCTGAGAGAATGACAAAACAGCCACCACTGAGAAATTATGGTATTCTGTGATGTTTCTACGAAAACCGAACTTTATTAAAAAATACAAGATAACAGCGACGCCTCCAGATAGCCCAGAAGAAGCTTCATCAGACATACACGGTTGTCGGCTAGCTCCGACTGCAATTTCTGCACTTGAAAAACACATGCAAATTGCGAAGAAGCATAGTTGCACTGGAAAAACAAAAATAAACGCATTAAGCACCAGTATTCGGCGGAATGGTATTGCGCAGCCCGGTGATTTGCAGCCCGGAGTTACTTCTTTTAGGAACTTTTCCCAAGCAATAAACAAAAAAAAGAACTCGCCGTGGCTTAGTAGTTGCACTCAGATAAAGCTCTTAACGAGTGTGGTTAGAATCCTGACGCACGACTGCGCTTTTCTTTTTTCTCGTTATCATTTTGATTATCTCAAAAGGTAGCCTAGTTAGTTTACAGCTCTAAACTTGTTCCCCACCTTCTTCTTACTCCGAGCGACCAGTGCCGCCCAGTAACACAAGGACATCCTGTATAACCAGTCCAGCGTGTTTCATACCTGTTTATTCTGCCAAACAAACCGGTATACCCAATTCTGTATGGGCAATCCTCGAACCGGAGTTTTACCGGAAAATGGGGTCATTGGCCACTCCTCGCGCCGCATCTCCGACAGTACGCGGCGTAATAAATAAAAAGAACCATATACAGCCGGCGGCCATGCTCCTGTCTTTCATCATAAAATTTTTACTCATGTCAACGCAGGCATACAAGCAGGCAGAAAAAATTGTGATCGCCGCCACGTGTCAATTTACGCGCGTCCGATTCTAGTACTCATCACATGTTCTTTTTTTTTCGCCTCATTCAGGAAACGCAAGCGCTCATGCGTCTTCTAATCCATCAAGTTTCTTGACCCCACATAACTTGCTAACACCTTGATACTCGTCGAAGTTAAAGTTGCGTGAGTTCTATTGTGCAGCGTTGTTACTTATCGCGGAGACTGTGGAATTTGGACACCTTTGTCTGTTCCACAGATTTTTTTTATGAAGAGAAAAGGAGAGTTGAAGCAGATTCCTGACAGAGGACGCGAATAATGCTTGTGCAGGGAATTAACAGCCGCTCGTGATGGCTGCAAGTTCGTGGCCCATACCCGATTTTTCCCTTAGGCCCGTTTCACATGCTGCGAATTTTGCCGCACCGACACTGCGAATTCGATGCCGCTGCTGACGCCGCAGTGCGATTGCCGCTCAGTCCTTTTACATGCAATGCAGAACCTGCGAATTCGTTCGGTTGTTGCAACAGGGTTGCTAGATGTCTGTTTATCCAACCCTTTAATAAATGCGGCAGTAAAACAACATGGAATGTGTTTATGTTATAGTCATGCGCACTTATAGATGCAAGGTAACATTTCGTATCTTGTTATCAAAGTAAAGAGTGCTGAATTATTGGAACGTACATGACGGCCAAAGCCAAGCCTGGCCAAAGCTGGCCAAAGCCAAGCCTGACGGGGAGCCAAGCAGTGGGAGCCAAGCAGCGCCCTATTGGTGAGTCGCAGAGCGAATGAATTCCAACCGGACGTAAATCGTTCGCAAGCCGTCTGCGGCAAGAGCGGCGGCCGTCTCCAGCCGCAGACCGAACGAATTCCCAGTGTCGGACGGTGAAATTCGCAGCATGTGAAACGGGCCTTACAGGAATGAAAACGTATATTTCCGACGTTTCGAGTACGGCCAGGCCTGCATGCGGAACTGCAAGCAAACCCGCTGTAGAAGAAACGTTGGAGTCCATTTGTCATGCTCACGAGGGATTCTGAGATTTACCACAATACAGAAGTATATGTGAGATGAAGAGAGTGGGATGGGTGCTGCACGAGGCAGAACATGAATCACTTGGAGCCCAAACGCGCAGTAACTGTCAGGCAGCCAACAGAACTCGACGAATGCTGCTGCTGCTGCTCCTGGTGATTGGAAGAAAGAAAAGGAAAGTGCACGGGCCTGCCTACCGGCTCAAGCCGAGCAACGCTCGCTGCCGCGTGCTGAAAGTAGGAGAGTTAAAGGATAGGAGAGCAAAGATAGAAAGAAAAGGCGCGCGCTAATATGCCTCGGGCCAACCCCGGAGGAAGTGCAATACCAGGCCAAACCGTGCCAGAGTGCTTCAAGCTAAACACTCCGCCATATTCCAAAAATATTTTCAATATCTTGGGATCAAGGACCCGCAGCAGACATTAAATCAGGTATCAGATAAGATGGTGGTGGACACCAGTTGCAGCTACTAACGTCTACAATTATCCGGCCCATAGAAGGCTCTGCTACAATTAATTTCAAGTCTATATCAGCTCTCGAAGACGAGGCATACAGCAGCTTTTATAGCAGTCTTCCCATAGTTCTGCAATCCTTCCGTTCTGCAACTTCGCCTCCTCTGATCAGCCAACAGCGCGAAACAAGACAACATTTCCGGCAACACAATGTCGTAGTTGCTATACGCAGTACGTACGTGGTTTATTAGAAGGAGACATGTAATGAGACAAAAATGGATATAGCTTAATGAACGCACACATTGCGGCCGTTTGTCGCGCTTGCCGCGTGTTAATAGCAACAGTGCAAATGTACGGCATTCCGTGGCAAAAGCAGGGGCTAGGTATCAGCTAGTCACCGCTCATTCAAAGACTGGCGACGCACAGCATCGTAACATCTTTATTGCACTCCCCAGGCGCCACAACGTATTCAGCTCGGCGTCAGCCACGCATCCGCAAGCTGCACATTAATATCCTTCTCATCCCAACCAGCTTGAGGTCTGGCCCGACCTGCCCCAACCGCCTTGACTTTCAGGCGGCCAACCTCTCTAAAACCTCCGTGCTTACCTTGCCTTCCCCAGTGTCTTTTGTGGATTACCTGGGTGACGTCGGACCAACTGGATCAACAGCACGCCCTTGTGCTTCATACCCAACATCTTTTGAGTGCTCACACAGACGCTCTTAAATAAAATACTTACCTCTCTCTTAGCCTGTGACCTCTATTGGTGCATACAGCTTTACTGCGCTGAGTTTGCTTTTGTCTTAGGACAGACCTATTTTGCACTCATTTATTAGGAAGTAAAAAAAATTGGCACCATCTTAACATTGCTAACCCTGAAATTCAGCGAAAAGCAATCACGCTTGCTAAGCGTCTGAGGCTCGTCCATGGCAGCTCCGCTACATGCTCGCAACAGCCGTTCTATATATGCCCACACGACCACGTGGCTATGACGTGTATCACATGGTCTTACAACATCCCCATCGGATGTCATCAAGTCGCTTCACATAACCCCATCGGATGTTCTTAAGGTCAAAGGTCAACCCAAAGACCACCCAATGTCAAAAGTCAGAGGTCAAAGGTCAAAGGCCAAATAAAGGTCATGGGTTAAGGTCATGGGTTCGACCCCCATAACTATTCCACATATGGTCATATACGGCTAATGTGGTTGGGCTAAGGTC
>JARKHS020002602.1:0-67500 GCA_030143305.2 Amblyomma americanum | reverse complement strand
GTAGCGAGCAAAGCGCCACCTGCCACGGAGAGAGCGTAGGAATGAAGAACCGAAAGGTGGCTGCCGCGGAAACATCCTGGACGGTGGCTAGCAGCCACCTGCCTTCGCTGGCAGGTGGCGGGCAAAGCGCTGCGTTTAAATTTCGCATTATTGACTGTCGTATTCGTCTGTCAATTTCTTCTCTCGACTGACTCGCTTGCGCACCCCTCCCAGTCTCTCCTTTGCGGAGAAAAGCAATTTCATGCCGACTTTGCTCACAGTGTTATTCACGTTGTGCAACACCTTGTGTACATATCGAATACATGCGGTGTTCTTCCCTGCTGACTGAGCAGCGTTGCTGCACATATTTTCTGAATTTTCCGTTTCGCGATCAGTGACTCCGCTAAATTCGATAGCGGCTTCAAAGGGTATCCTGCAATGGTTGACCTTTTTAGCTGTGCGTCGAAACTGGTTTAATTTTGATGCACGCAAGACCTGTACAGTGCGGCTTTAATGCATGTTTTCGCAATTCTAGTCAATTTTAGTAATTCGTACTCACCTCATTTTTATGTGTTTTTCTCTTCCTTCATGTCTGTTAGCGCTCTTCAGTCGTCTGCATCCACAGAAAGCATTCGGCGTGTTTTTTTTTAATGCTTCAGAGTCGTGATTCCGCTTTATGCCTGCAGAGCCTAACTCCATAATCCACCGAACAAAAGCTGCTATACCATGACGTCTATCTCCCATATTTCAACAGTAACAATGCAGCTTTCACCGGAAACTTTCATACCACACTATACTGAACAACTTTCAGCAACACACAAAAAAAGCTTTGCGAACCAAGCCTGACGTGGCAGGTCGGCGAATCGCGCTGGCCTATTATTTATATACAGAATCGGGGGCCTTGGCGCATACTTCAGAAAATGTTAAACGTTTATAATAAAAGCTGGTTTAAGTTCAACTTGCGTCCTTGTCTACTCGCCGTACTTCGTCCTTTGTTTTTGCACATTGCTGCATTGCTGTCATTTGGCATTAATAAATATCGTTTAGGTCCACGAGATGGAAAGGCCGAAGGTGGCCAGGACATATTGCGCACTAAACATCAAAGTTTTCACATCACAACACAGATTAGGAAATCTTATGTTTAAACGTTTAAACATAGTGCTTGTTTCAGAAGCGTCGCATGCTTCTTTCAGCCACAGCTGGAACATCTGCACAATCGCTCTAAGTATTGGTTATATTGCTTTTGATTAATTCGCTGCGTTTAATGCTTGTCTGCATTTCTTCGTCGCCGGTTTTAAAACAGGGTGGCTCGATCGCTCCAGTCTGTATTTTCCTGAGTCATGGTTCTTGAGCACGCATGTGTGCCTGTGTACCTAGGGAACTGCCTACGTCACTGTATTTGTTTCTCTCATATATAGCAGATGAGCAGAAGAACACCTTGCCGGAAGTTTGTACTGGTATGTGGGGTTTAACTTCCCGAAGCGGCATACGAGCCGCGAAGGGCAACCAAGTGGAGGGCTCCGGTTAATCCGCACCACCTTTGCTTCTGGAGTGTATTTTGCGTTTCGCCTTCATTGAAAAGCGCCCGTAACAACCTGGATTCGATCCTGTGGCCTTTGGATCGGCAACCAAATGCCAACGCAACTGATTCGCCATGGTGAGTGTTGTCGGAAATTATTTGAAGCATTCTTCATCAAGTTCAAACAAGGATATCCTTTCCTGCTCGTCTCAATCAGATCCACCAATAAGCCTTGCCTCAGAACAATGCCGTCGGCTTTCATGCACAAAACGCATCAGTTGACTACAAATCCGCGCCGTCGCAATTGAGAGCCCGTGCTAATGTTTCAAGCTTCAAATTTTGAGGCCTAATGAGCTCTTTTTTGGTCGATTGAAGACACAGCCTCCACCTGCTTTTTTTGTCGGCCACGTGTCGAATCCGCGCATGGCGGATGTTGTATTTCAGTGCTTTTAAAGCGACAAAATAGCAAAAAAAGTCAATCATTGTCCGGAAAGCCGACAGAAATTTAAAAAATTTATGATGGCCTAGCCCTGCTAGGCCAGGATATACGTAGCGTAAGCTCGGCGACATCTGCTTCGGAAGCGTTAATATATGAAAGGCGCGCATTCACTCATCGTCATCATCATCATAATCAGCCTGACTACACCCACTGAAGGGCAAAGGCTTTTCCCATGTCTCTCCTATTAACCCTTCCTTTTGCCAGCTGCGCCCACCGTATGCCTGCAAACTTCCTAATCTCATCCGCCCACCTAACCTTCTGCCACCCCCTACTACGCGTGCCTTTTCTTGGAATTCACTCCGTTACCCTTAAGGACCAGCGGTTATCTTGCATTCGCAGTACATGCCCCTTCCTCTTGATTTCGACTAGGATGGCATTAACACGCGTTTGTTCCCTCACCCACTCGACCCGCTTCCGGTCTCTTAACGTCACCCCTATCATTTTCCTTTCCATGGCTCGCTATGCTGACCTTAACTTAAGCTGAACCCTTTTCGTTAGCCTCCACGTTTCTGCCCCATAGGTTAGTACCTGTAGGATACAGCTCTTGTTCACTTTTCTCTTGAGGGATATTGGTAAGCTGCTATTCATGGTCCGAGAGAACCTGCCATATGCGCTCCACCCCATTTTTATCCTTCTAGTTATTTCCCTCTCATGATCCCGATCAGCTGTCACTACCTGCCCTAAGTAGATGTATTCCTTTACCACTTCCAGCACCTCGCTGCCAATTCTGAACGGCTGTTTCCTTGTTAGACTGTTGAACATTACTTTGGTTTTCTGAATGTTAATTTCAAGACCCACCGTACTGCTCTGTCTGTCTAACTCATTGATCATGATTTGCAGGTCATCTCATAAGTGGCTCAGCAAGGCAATATCACCAGCGAATCGAAGATTATTTGGGTATTCTCCATTAACTCTTATCCCAAACTGTTCCCAATTCAGGCCTCGGAATACCTCTTGTAAACAGGCGGTTAATAGCATTGGCGAGATCGTGTCTCCTTGGCTGACGCCCAGTCTAATTGGAATTTTATTGCTGACTATATGGAGGACTATGGTAGCTGTTCAATTGCTATATATATCTTCCAGTATTTTGATTACGCAATGCCTGAATGACAGCTGAGGTTTCCACTGAGTCATATGCGTTCTCATAATCAATGAAGGCTATATATAGGGGTTGGTTATATTCTGTTGATTTCTCTATCATCTGAATGATAGTGTGAATATGATCTATTGTGTAATATCTTTAATGAAAGCCTGCCTGATGATTTGGTTGAGTAATGCCTAAGGTTGCCCTGACTCTAATAGCGATTACCTTAGTAAATATCTTCCAGGCAACGGACAGTAAGCTAATCGGTATGCTATTTTTCAAGTCCTTGGCGTCTCCTTTCTTAAGAATTAAGATTATATTTGCGTTCCTCCAAGCTTCTGGTACGGTCGAGGTCATAAGGCATTGCGTATACAGGGTGGCTAGTTTTTCTAGCACAATCTCCCCTCCTTCTTTCAACAGATCCGCTGTTACCTGATCTTCGCCAGCTGCTTTCCCCTTTGCATTGCACCTAAGGCTTTCTTTATTTCCTCTTTCGTTACTGGCGGGATGACGCATTGCTGTGCGCTGCTGTCTCAATCATTAACGTTCTGATTACATTGGTCACGGTATAGATTTGTGGTGAGCTCTTCGGCTACTTTAACTATCTTATCCATATTGATAATGACATTGCCCTCCTTGTCTCTTAACGCTTACACCTGGTTTTTCCCTAAGCCTAGTTTACTCCTCACCGCTTTTAGGCTACCTCCGTTTTACAGCATGCTCGATTCTCTCCATATTAAACTTCCTTATGTCGGATAACTTGGCTTATTTATTTTGCGCCTTTATTCACGCTTAAACATCTAGCCGTCGGGGCGGTGTCGGACCTTGAAATCTTTGTTTCGTGAACAATGCGCTTTGGTGTGGGGAGTATATGCTGCACTGCAAGAGCTGCCTAGCAGGCTCCCTTATCTGGATACAAGTGTGTGCCTCCCATACTTTTGATGTTTTGGAAGGAGGGGTCATGAAGGGGGTACGATGGCCCGGTGTTTTGTGGCGTAAGCGTGCTTGGACTGTTCTTTTCGGCGCTATTTGAAGCAGTAAAAGAAAAAATAGAGCCGTCGTGACGGATTGGTAGCGCTTCCGCCTCAAACGCCAAACGCCCTGGTTCGATTCCCTGCTTCAACACAGGGCTTTTTTTATTTATCTTTGTGACGTCACTGCTCCTCGCGCATGCGCAGCATGGCTGTCCAGGATGCACGCTAAACTGGTCAACCTCGGCCAGTGCAGCTTACGCTACAAAAGGCTAATTTACAACCATTAAATTGAAAGCAGAGAGGATCGCTTCTCGCGTTTTACTAAACGCTCCCTAGCATCCGTTGTGGTGCGTACCCCGTTCAGGGTAGGCGATCGCCTGGCACTCCTGACAAAGCAGGCCACGTGTAAAAGCACGCCAGCTGCTACACATGGCCGCTTTGTTTTTTTCCTTCCGTCTGCACTCAAAGCGGTGCTTTGTGCGTCATAGCTACGTTGCCGTGGCCCGAGCAGGTTCCAGTCTAATCGGAGGTCAGGAAAAAAACAAATTACTCGTTCGTGTCCAATGCGGCCTTCCTATTTTTCATATTTGTTTTTACGTTCCACTCCCGAATGACTGCTAGTCAGTTCATCATTCACGCATGCGTTATACGACCACACAAACCTGCGACTCTGAAGCCAATTTATGTTCTCGTCTTTCGGAAAGCTTACGTGAGCGCGAGAACGAAAATTAATATCATGCGACTGTGCCGAATAGCGCGGAACTTTAGAATTGTGAGCTAAATGGACCAGTAAAAATTGCTATGGCCAGGCAAAAGAAAAACATGGTTTTAGGACTGATTGCACTGCGCGTATGTCACCCCTGAAGCGTGCATTACGGGTCCTACCTAAGCCGACAATGACGGCAGGCAAGGTCCGGGCCAACAGCTGGGGCACCCTGCGACGCGGGGCGAACGGGACCGACAACAATGCACTATTGCCCCAATAAAGTTTCCAGGACGAGAGTGAGCGCGAACAACATTTATTTCCTAGCGGTCACTGAAGGCAATTTCCTCAAAATGTCTGAATGTCTACGAGAGCGCGCATGCTCCATCTGCTGGAAATAGGGTCGCGAGGCAGCGCAACAACAATTTCGTTTTTTTCGGAGCACCTGGCCCGTAATCTTACGTTGCCGATAGTACGTAGGTATCCCGCGGCGTAGGTTACGGGAGGAGAGCCTACTAAGGCATATAATGAAGACAGTTTGGGGCCAGGGAAACAGCTGTAGTTATACGCCAACTAACTGATGCCCTTTTTTTCGTAGGACTTCCTCTCGATTCCCTCTTCTTGTTTCGTGTCACTTGTCCCAGCCGGATGTTGCAATATGTCTGTTTTTTTTTTGCATGCCATGGTGGAGCGTTTGTTTTTCAACCTTTCCGAGTGAATATAGGCTCCGGCTTTGACATGTGCAGCTTCAGTGTAGTCAGCGCTGTTCCTGGCGAGAGAACAACAGTTCGGCCGAGAAAGGTGAGTGCAGCATTCTGTTCTTAAGAATGACTTGTATATGGAGTTACACCTGATAAAAACATTCTAACATTGCTCTGGTTATTTATGTGAACGAGAAGAAATTTGTCTGTCGACTGCAATGCGTAGAGTGCTTAGTATTAGGTTTCTGGCACATCGGGGCACAAAAATGGGGCATTGCGTTATGTTATCGACTAACAATGGCGCAGCTTGGTTTTTAATTTGTCAAGTGCCGTTGTCATTAGGATACTACTTAGTGATATTATTTGGCTCGTTTTTTTAAATCAAAATGCAATAGGGTCGAGGTTTCAAAGCACAGCAGGTAACCTCAAGTAATGAACCCGATTTCGAAAAGCCTGTATTGCTCATTTCTTTTCTCGACAATTTCACTAAGGTAGCCGTGATGCACACGGTATGACGCACCTCATACACAATTTAATCAGTCCCTAAAATCTCCTTTCCTGGTTTACTTTCTATTATCATCCACAGAAATGCATCCAGTCTTCGGCCGGTACGACTAATGCGTCCCCTGATTTACTGGCGACTTTGTGCCTAACGATTTCCCGGTTAAGAGGCCCTCGAGTAATAAAAAAAATCAGGATCGACTCAGTCGGAATCGGAAGGGCGCTCAGATTTATTTTGTCACGTTTCGGAAGACCGAACACCGCCCGTCCTCCCATTTAGTACGTATCAATTTTAAACAAATATTCATTGTTTTGAAATTGTGAAACTATATTTAAGCTTCACGTTACGTGCTCATCACGTCTCCATCAAAGAGCAAACAAGGAAATTCGAAATTCAAGTGAGCCTTGAGAGAACATTTTCCTTTAAACTGTTTCCATTCACTCCGCGTAGGCTAAGCCACGGGTTCTTTTCACTTGTTGAAATACCAGACGTCATTGTTGTCCGGTTTCATTACTTAAAACTTTTCTGTAGTGATGTGCCAAAATTAACATCAAATCCCAGAAGATTTTACAGTGGCCTCATGTGAGCAACGAATGTCACTGTTTATTGTCAGGCATATATGCCGGAACTGAGTAATCTCCGTCACTGCACCGGAAGGGTTGATCATTTCAAAGCATTAAATCATATTTCTCTGAATAATCTAACATTGTATAGCTTGTGCCTCCAGAGAAATTTATAGTTGGACGGTACTGCGCACTTGAATTTTAGATTGGCTTTTGTTTAAGTTGGTTCCTTCATAAATTATTTGATAGCTTCTTCTTTTCACTCAGAGTGCATTCCATTGGCTAGCTTTGACAAGCCCGTAGCAGTTTGTCAGCCTACAAACAAACGGTTGGAATAAACGTCAAAAGTCACCAGCAGAATGAAAGAATCGCTGAAGCTTGCTCTGCCAGTTCCAGTACGATACACTAAAATACGTTCAAGCGAATGCCCTTTGGTCGAATGCTGTATAATGCTTGGCTAAGCTACCTTCTGCCAGCAGAGAAGTGGAGCAACAGCATTAAGCAGGATATAGCCGGGATGACCTTCATTAACTGGACAGCACAGGTGCAACGCGACTGACTTACGTTACGCCACTCTTTTAACTGCAAAAAAAAAAACTGTGAGCCTGCCAATCGCTGTATTTATCAACATTTTGGCTAGAAAAATGGCGGTGAGTCTTAAGGTATACACTTCGCCATACCTATACATTAGCAGCCGTTAACCTGCACTTAGAAAAGATAGGCACGAAGACAATTTATCCCTCGCCTGCTTTCTAAGACACGGCCAGTGCAAAAGTTTTTTCTGATGGCACAGGCTAGGTGGCTGCAGGCTTGGTTGGCAGCCGAATCCAGTGTCAAAGATGTTGTGGAGCCGAATTCTACTCTCTTCCGCTGGCGGGAGGACGCTCAAATCTGGTGCATCGATAGCGACGAGCAATGGGTCGTTGGTAAGCTTTTAACATATTTCTTCTTTATTCAAGAATTGCGTTGCATTGCCCGAAGGCTTTACACCAGAGGGGTTAGAGATTGGCAACAAATACATTTTCATTAAGAGGTCTGCATTTCCGAAAGTCGGTTTCAGCGTTACACATTTCTCCGAAAAAAATAATTCGCCAACAAGTCCTTTCTGCACGGTAGTCTCGAATTTTACAAATGTGACCACACCATTTAAAAACGGCGTGGTCACAAAAGTTTGCAATTAGCCCTCCTTCTTCGGTTTAATACTAAGTACAACAACTGTAAGCGTAAATTTCGTCTTCGAGAAAAAAGTGTTGCCTTGGCGAATTATTTTTCATTATTATGACTATCTTTCTGTCTATGCCTACTAAAGACGAGCCTTGCAGGCTTGTTGTGAATTTTTGTCCAGTATGTCGACTGGCAATTTGTTGCACGTTAACATACAATACAGCCATATTAGATAATTATTAGATAATAGGTCGAAAACACGAGAAGAAAGGCCGTTTATTATTTTAGGCTTGGCCTCTAACATCTTAGATTTATCTGAATGAAATTCAGCGCCCTATGAACTTTGGTAGCCATTTGATCAACGCGTGCATTCTATCAAGAGTCGTTCAACTTTATAACAGCTAAGTACGTATATGTACACTTCTCGTTATTCTATTCATTGATCATATACCAAGCTTGAATCGTAATATTTTGTTTTTTTTTGTGAAAACTGAAGTGAGCACTGCTTCCCGTATTGAAAAATATTTTCAAATTCCAACACCAAACATGGACAAGCGTTAAGTCAGTTTGGAGTTGAAAAACATTCCTCATTTTTCTTTACAAAACGCAGACGTCTGCACAGAGACCTGTATGCTTGTAGATATGTCGAGAGTGAAATATCATTTATATGTATTAAAAACAGGAGTGATCCCAGAATCGATCCCTGTGGGACTCCTGATCTCATTTCAACATAATCTGAACACTTCACATTTAGGACTACACGTTGGCGGCGCTGGAACAAATTGTTTTGAATCGGTGTTATTACAGCTGTGTCCAAGCTTAATATATTTAGTTTATAGTGAAGGAACACGTGTGATGGAGTGTCAAAAGCTATGTGAAAATCAGAAAATATAGAGCCTGTTTGACCTCCGTCGTCAACTACAGATGCATGTTCGTGGTAAAATTTAAGTTGTTGTCTGGTACAATAAAATCTTTTGCGGAGCCATTTTTTCCTCTATTAACTAGTATTTAATAGGTGATCGATTTCATTAGTGTATTATAATATATTCGTTATATAATATAAATGTGTTCAAAACGTTTGCATGAAACTGATGTTAAATAAATAGGCATGCAATTGGTGGTATTCTTTCTTGGCCCGTGTTCATAAATTTGAACTACAGCAGCTATTTTCCAGTAGTCTGGTAAAAGACCTGCATTAAAAGATTCAAAAGATATAAGATATAGATACCGTGCAAAAGGAATACCACACTGATTTGCCAACGCGATGATTGACCATATGGTTTTGATTCATCAGAAGCCCAGTTTATTTCAACCGGCTGCATTAATGGTGCATAAATTGCGTACCGCTGCTGTCTGCTTGCATCCTTAGAAAAGAAAATGGTCAGAAAGTAATCAATGAAATAGACTGGCTTATGGCGTCGTCTGAGACGTATCTCAGAATAATGCCTCAGGATTATTGCAAAACATGGACTTAAAACCCTTGTCTGGAGTTAAATGTCTGAAAAGCTCATAAAGTCAGATGGTGTATGAAGAGTTTCGTTGATAATTTTCACCATTGACGCCAAGACGATTACTGCACTTAAATCGCATTCACCTGCTTCATTAATCGTTGTGCCGAAGAAGGGCAATGTATTTTTAAAGCTGGTTCACCCATTCATCCCTGCATGTATAAGCACTTTACTCCCGTCGACCTCTTTCTGAATGTTTTTACCTCCGTTTTCTATTGGCCGGCATTGTTTGGCGCTTAACCGGTCTAGACGTAAACTATTTCACGAACACTCTGGCCCAACATTGTACGTTGCTACGTTTTTTTCTACCCCCCCCCCCATTTTAATCTAAATTTTTTTCTCTGGCAAAGTGCAAGAAATATGTATATTGAACACATATAGAAACTGCCCAAATTACGGACTCAACGAGTGCTGCATCGCATTGAGTTCAATTCTTTTCAATCTAAATTTTAAACGGTACACTACATTTCATATAGTGCTACTGACACCAGTTGCTGCTTCGAGAATAGGCTTATGCCACCTTCTTTAGGTACATTTTCAGCGTTACTTTTATTGCGCATCCCCAGATGCCTCAGTCTACCGTTTAGCCAAATGGCCATGGGCTTAGTTGCCTTTGATCCAAAAAAGCCAATCAGCACACGTAGCAGGAACAGAGCACACACTGCCACACGGTTCACAGTTTGTTAACTGGCTTCGAGAAGTAGCCTGCATTTCTTTCAAAATCTTCTCTGAAATTTACTGTTGACTAATCAGTGCAAGGAAAGTTCAGACTTGAGTACGACCTTCACAATTAATTGCTAGCTGTAGCCTGCACTGAACTGCACCTAAAAGAAGCCAAAAAAAAGTCATCATTATTTTTAGTTTCTTCGTTTCAAGAGTTCCAAGACGCTGCCAGCTCAGGAGACAGAAGACGGGACATTAATCTACACTCAAGGTGCAATGCCTGACGTCGCACGTGACATCCTTTCAAAGCGGGTAAGCAAACTTTACAAGCAATAAGCAATAATATTCCAGACTTCGTTAAATTTGTATGCAAAGAGAAAACAACGCCAAGCGAAAGGCGCATAGGCTAATCTCCTCCTCCCGTAACAAAGTTTCACAATCAAGGACAAATGCATAGAAAACGCAGTTTTCCGCGAATTGTTAGTGATAGACATTTTGTGTAGTTAGCAGCGCACTCATTTGTATCACTCTTCGTCATGGCCACAAGAATTCATGTCACTGTTATCAAACAGCCCGGCAACTCTCTCATCAAACTGCGGACATTTAATCAAGCTTCTAAATAAAAATTATGTGAGTCTAATGCGCCTTGCCCACACGAAAAGAAAACTTGATTGAAAAGGAGTTTGGTGCTGATGGCATCAAATGTGTGTGCACAGACTTTAATCTCCCTTCTAACCACATCGTGACCGATCATGACCCTATTTTTTTCCTCCTCCCCTTCCCCAGTGCCGAGTAGAAGGCCAGATATCACTCGTTCTGGCCGAACTCTTTGCCTTCGTTTGATTAAATTTATCTATCCATCTTGCTTTTGAAGTTGTGCTTTATATCGATAGGAAAATTAATCAATCCTACCATACCGGCGTGCTATCATCACCGCCATAAATATCGGCCATAAATTTCATTCACTGTCGTTTAGAATTCTGCTGATTTCTTGCTTGTTTACATCGCGATGATGAGCTAATGACTGGGTTTTCTACCTTAAGCAGCAATGCTTTAACCCCTCATGTAAACCCCTATCTAGGGGCATTTGAGGAATAATAAATAAATATATATATAAATGGCACTTTACATCGTTCTATGTTGGCGCAAACAACGGCTGTTGTTCAGATATTGCCTCGTGTTTCGCTCCAAGGCTGCCGAAATTCTGTTGAGGCAAAACCCCCACAAAAGACATTGTATTCTTTGTTTCCGTGAACGTCGCACTCCACTGTTTACGTGTTTGTCTCAGGGCGTATTATTCCAAAATTTTAGAGCATTACGGAGCCGCGGTGGCTCAGTGGTTATGGTGCTCAGAAGCTTACCCTAAGGACGCGGGTTCGATTCCGGCTGCAGAGGTCACATTTCGATGGAGGCAGAACACTAGAGGCCTGTGTGCTGTGCGATGTCGGTGAATGTTAAAGAATCCCAGGTGGTCGAAATATCCGGAGCCCTCCACTATGGCGTCCCTGAACATTTCAGTCGCGTTGGAGCATTAAACCCCGTAAACCTAACCGTAGACCTTTAGGGTATTACGAAGGCCTGCCTAACTACACTGACATTTCAAAGCACGCAGATAATGGAGCTTTCTTCGTCTGTGACCTACGCGACATGGCCAAGAAAGTTGAACTTTGGCGGGAATTTCTACCGAGGGTTGCACCTTTTTACGGTGAGTCATTTTCTTTTTCATATTATGTCCTCTAGACTTCATTGTCTGCGGTGCGGTATTGACAGTAAGCGGAGGCGATTTTGCTGTTTTTTACATGTATGCACTGAGTGAGCATCTTTAAGTGCGAAGCTATCCAAAGGCCGCTATGTTCATTTTCTGGCATGGTACCAATTATCCAAAGTTATGCGACAGTTGGTAGAAAACCAGCTCGGTCGCATGAGATGTCAGCAAAGACAAAATGTGCAAAACATTTCTCAAAAGAGATCAGGATAACACACAGGCTACTGCGAGAGTTGGTAGAAAACCAGCTCGGTCGCATGAGATGTCAGCAAAGACAAAATGTGCAAAACATTTCTCAAAAGAGATCAGGATAACACACAGGCGTTTCTGCGGCCGCCTCTCCGCCTCCGCCGATGCAGAGTTTTGCTCTCGTCTCTGGTTGGGGGCTAGCTCTCGCACTCGGCTGGCTGCCAGCACCGGAAGGTCAATCGGAAGGTCATTTCATTCATACCGCTTACGCAGTAAACTTGAAAGGGTTCATAAGAAACGTCAAACGAGTTTGAGCGTCATGTATAGTTCATGCTGATTGAGGTGGCATGAAGGAGACCGTATCACGTTGGATTCATGGTCAAGTGCAAGGACTTTGAGGGGTCAAATAACCTACTAACTTATTGACCTCACAGTTACTACGTCAAATGAGCCCTTGATCGCATTCTTCTTAGTTTATATCCCCATGGTATAAGATATCAAAGGTTTGGAGTGCGTGCCACTTTCATCACGAGGCCAAGATATTTCAATAGGCACGCTCACCAATGTCGACGACGTCGCCGCCGCAGCTGAGCCCCAGGTGACGTGATGGTAACGTTATTTCGTGCAAACGATGGGACCGTGCATTTTTTTCCGAATCATACGGTCAGCAGCCACATCATCTGGTCCCAATCACATGAGCTGACTACATGATCATGTTGTAATTTCAAGCGAATGGCATTGTCTGCATAAAACAATCCTACTGCCGCAAAGTTACGTTGCAGGAGTGTGAACTTCTGGGACAATGAACAGTACCCTACCGACAAAACTGCTATTGGCGACCTGTCGCGTTTATGTAGCCTTTGTTGCTCCTTTCTACACCACCTTAAACTGGCGCTCTGTGTTATTTTTATTTTTGATAGCGCTGTAAGTTTTTACCGAATTGTTACCTGACGACAAAACTAACGCAATGTGCTCTATTTTTCATTACTTTCCCACTCTCAGCGATTAAGGCTTGCCGAGATCCTGTCGTGCTCAACGGGCTCAATACATTGGGCGTCAACTTTGATTGCTCTAACAAGGTATTGTGGACCAATCTACGTTACAACTGCGCCTGTATCCTCCTACATCATAAGCTTATCCACTTTCTTTAAAAAATTATATTCGCTTAATTAAGAACAACAAACTTCTACAAAATACTCACTCTGCATCCGACATTATGAACTTAAGGTGGGCAAGAAGAGTTCGGCACCTCGGCGAATTGTAATTTGCGAAGTACGCTACACTGAATAGCAGGTTCACGCCTGCATCTTTCCGCACCGCACTTTCTTATTTCTTTTTTTAGCATCAACGGCAATTGCATACGTTCGGCATGTTTGTAGGACCGTTTTTCACATGACTACTTGTTCACACCTTCTAGTGCCGTTGCGACTGGCAGCAAGCCCTCCACGCTTTGCCCTCAGAACCAGGCGGAGATCAAGCATAGCTGGTATGACGAATTGTAAGCGGCTAAGGCCTTAATAATTAATGACCAAATCAGTGTATCTCGCCAACAAAGCTGGCTCCGAAAAATAAAGTTCAAAGTTCTGGGATTGAATCTAGTACAGAAAGTAAGTTCCCGCTCTTGAACTGACAAACATATTTTGTTATGAAGCACACAAAGACACTTGTTCAGCTTCTGCTTCTTTTCAGGGAGAGCTAAGCGCAGTTCTGAACATGGGCGTGTCCCCAAGTCGCATCGTGTACGCCAACACTGTCAAGAGCCCGCCAGACATTGAATTCGCTCACCACCATGGAGTCCGACTCATGACGTTCGATTCCGCCGAGGAGCTCGCCAAGGTCAAGGATAAAGGCGCAAGGTGCAGTGAATAACATCGCTAGAAATCGGTACAATGGGCAAGCTAAACTGCGCTTGCAGTTTAGCTTGCCCATTGTAACGCACCTATCTGTGCCCCATGTACGCGCCTTTTTCACCTCTCTTCATCCCCTCATTGAGTGCACGGTTCAAGTCGAACATGAAGAGTGAGACAGCTCACACACCTTTCTTCAGGACGTCCTTGTGCTGTCCTCACCTGTGTGGCCATATTTGTTTTATTTTTAATCCTGCTAGTGCGTACATTGTATGTTTCCCCTTCTTTATACAGCTGCTTTGCACTGGCCCGCGAGATAGTGGGTTGCGGGTGGCGGTGGTGGTGTTAATGTACAGGTGGGACTAGTCTTAGACTGGCCTGCCGACCAGTCCATCGAGCCAGCATAGCACCTGCAAAATAAAACACGAATTCATTTCAAGAATTGAGCGCTTATAAACACATGCTTTTGGTTGGCTGGTACTGCAAGACTATCGTATTTTCGGCTGAGTTCAGGGATTCGTTTGGCTGTCATTCCGCATTGCTTTTGAGTGTGGTTCGCAATCATGCAGCAATAAAAATTTACCGAAGACACTTAAGACTGCTTACTTGTGGGAATCTGCAGATGTTTAGTTGCGTTTTGAGAGCTGAGTCTTTTTTTCAGGCGATGAGTATCTTCATAAATATAACACCACCCAGCACACGCACAAGCGCGCGTACGGCACCACCCGGAACGCTGTACGACGAACAGTTTCCTCACCATTTTGATACGAAAGTCTGAGAAGGCGTACCAATGAAGGCGCATATGACGCTGTTTGGAATCTCTATCGCAAGCTCGCCTCCAAATTGACTAGCGCACGCAAGCTATATGCAAAGAGAAATCGTATGACACCACCCGGAATGATGTAGAACAAACGGCTGCGTCACAATTTTGATACGAGTGTCCGGAAAACTGGTGCCATGTGGAGGTCGGTCAGTGGCCACTATATATAGAGAGAGGAACTACATGAATAGGACTGTCTAAAGTGGTAGTGCCCGGGTTGCAGTGTGCGTCATACGGCCGCTAGATGACGTCACCCTTTTTTCATGCATTTTTCTTGCCATGTCTGGAATTTTCTGTACCATATGCGAGTGCACAAACACACGCTGCCGGCTTTGATCGAAATGGGACTAGTAATGCTTTCGCATTAAACATGATCGCTTCGCATATCATAGGCACATGGATGGCTATAAGCGCCTTTGATTTCCTTTTAGACTTCTCGACACGGAAGCTGGCAGGAGAGACATGAGACACACAGAATGAACTAGCAGCCAGCTGAACACGGGCAGCCCAACACTGGGAGCATTATTTTACCAGTTTTAGCAGTTTTCTTAAGTATGAGGAGAATATATCAGCATTGAAAGAACAAAAAGAAGCGCGGCCTGAAGTTCAGACCATTGACAACAGTATGCTCATGCTATTTTCGTTTTATTCTTACCTTTCGTTTTCATAGCCTTCAGAATTGCGCGTCGTAGATCAGTCCGCCTCTGCTACACTACACTACACTCCTACACTACGCTACAGACTCTCCTACTACTGTATGCCGCGATGGCCGCTCTCACTACCGTATTGTACCTGATGTGCTAGGGTGGCCCTGCAAGTCGTCATGTCGTATGTGCTGAATTTTGTCTCGCTTGAGAGAAATATGGCACGTCAATATAAGATGTTGTAGAGCTGCTGTGCAGTGTTCGTGGCAGTGGGTGTATGTGCTGTGTATAATTGTTTTGTGCCTGGCAAGAGACCTCTTGTGAAATATGCACGCGGTGTACGCGCGTAATTGCTTCAGCACCTACAACCCCATCCCTTATAATTCCACAACACCACCTCAGAACCATCCTTCCCTTCCAATAAATATTTCGTTGATTCATTCATTCATTCATTCATTTGTTCATTCATTCATTCATTCATTCATCCATTCATTCTTTCATTCTTCTCTTTCAGGTGGCAAATGTGCACAAGCAGGCTGGTTTGTCGCTGTGTTCTGTTGAATATGTAAAAAAAATGTTACTAGATTTTTCTAGTGCATGGAGAAAACTAAACTTCGAATTTTTTATTTTAAAGTAAGGCATTTTTGCACAGAGTGCGCGACCTTATCGAAAACTTAGGCTCCTGTATTAAACCGCGCAATAATTACAAAAACCTGTGTTGGGAGGTTGGCGTTGCCGTCTAGTGGCCTCATCAAATACAGCATAACGAAGATTTAGGATTCATCTTTCTAATCATCTTTCCAGCGAAGGCAATCATACACTTCAGCTCTTGTCGCAAGCAGTCATAGTTCTCGGGAAATAACTCCATTATTCTCCGATATTTTCTTTTCAGGCTACTTCTGCGAATACAAGCGGACGAGACTGGATCGCAGCATTCGTTCAACACCAAGTTCGGCTGCACATTCAGCGAGGCGAAGAGCATTCTTCAGCAGGCTCAGAACATGGGATGCAGCGTCGTCGGCGTATCGTAGGTGCTTTCTTACGTAATAGCATCTCTTTCAGCTTGTCATCGATAAAATGGATGAAATTCATTCAAAGCCCTCCACGTTCACAGAAAAGTGTATTTAAAGGACACACAAGTTCCACTGGAGGCTGAAAAAATATTTACTCTAATGCTTTCATTTACCTACCTATCGTACATTCCACGTTCCTTTTGCGCAGATTCCACGTTGGTTGCGCCTACCAGAGCACGGAGATCTTCTCTCACACCATCGCAAGGGCGAAAGCGATCTTTGATGTGGCTGCGAACATGGGTTACAATATGACCGTGCTGGACATTGGTGGCGGTTTTCCGGGAGGTTTGAGAAGACAACACTACTTCCGTAAAGTACGTATCAGTCTCAAGCACAATACGTTGCGGCTTTTAAGCTCCTTTCTCAATGCGCTCACGTGAATGAAAATCACAATGATCGCTGTTTTTAGGCTTAAAGTATCTTTCGTTCATGCCATGTGAAAATTCAGCAAGTAAACCTTTCTTCGTTTCTTCATTTTTCAATGCTTTCAGTTTTATAGTTTTGAAGATAACTGTCGTGGGACTGATAACCGTAGAAAAAAAAGAACATAAAACATTGCCGCCTGATTTTCGAATGTTTTGCACACTCCTTTGATTCCCTATGAGTGTCACTATTAATCAGTGTGAGCGCAGTAAGCTTTTTAAAAGTAGTTTTCTGCTGCACGTAAGAAGAGTTAGTCATAAGCATGAGAAAGTTCATGCATCGTTTACGAAAGGCTTCTCTCAGTCACAAATGACAGTATTCTCATTCGGTTACATTGTGCTGGCTTTCATCATCATCATCATCATCAAAACGTTTATTTCCACCGAAATGAAACTCCTTTTTGGACCCCCCGGCACGCAGGCCTAAGGGAGCCCTACTTAGGAGCCTCGCAAACTAAGGTCTGGTGAAGACACATTGTCGCTTCACGGCCTCAGCCGCCAGGCGGATGGCTTGTCGCTGCTTAGCGGGGTCCTCGCTCCGCAGCAAGGTCTCCCAGGCTTCTCTATCTTCTATCTTTTGCTCGGCGCCCGGG
This sequence comes from Amblyomma americanum, assembly GCA_030143305.2. NCBI lineage: Eukaryota > Metazoa > Arthropoda > Arachnida > Ixodida > Ixodidae > Amblyomma > Amblyomma americanum. The sequence continues at coordinate 50,288 of JARKHS020002602.1, read as the reverse complement.
CTTCCAGCACATTCCCACATGACATGGTCGAGAGTGCCCCTCTCCCCGCACGTTATACAATATTGGTCTTTCTCCTCTTTGGAGATTGTTATGTATACCCAGAAGGGGCTTATATGATTCCCCCCTTGCAATCTTCTCCACGCAATTGCCTCCTCTGTTGCGAGGGAACGGTCGGGCGGCGGATAGACCCTCCTGCTAAGCTTATAATGTTCCGTGATCTCGTGGTATGAAATTAGGCCATCTTTCATGTCTATGCGAGAGGGCTGCTCTGCGGCCGCCCGGTGATAGAGAGCTCGGGCAAGCTCGTGTGCAGCCTCATTTCCTGCAATAGACTCATGCGCTGGGATCCATATTATCTCTATGTTACGTACTATCGGCCTCGCCTCGAAGACGTGTTTGGCCTCTTCCGAGATTCTTCCTTTCGCGAAGTTTCTTACTGCAGTTTTGCTGTCACTTAAAATCGTCGTGGCCTTGGTACCGACGCAAGCGAGCGCTATCGCCAACTCTTCCGCCGCATTGGCATCTCTTGTGCGGCTCGAAGCCGCTACCGTTGGTACTCCTGCCCCGTCGACCACAGCGGATACAGCCGCCCCGTGCAGTCCGCACGCCGCGTCTACGTACGCCACCTGGTCTGCCGGTCGCTCCTTCAGCTTCCTCTCGTAGGCCTTAGCCCTATGTTCTCGCCTTTCCTTGTTATACACGGGGTGCATGTTCCGCGGCATAGGTGGGACGCATATCTTGGCCCTGATTCCTGCCGGGATGTTTACCATCTTGTGCGTGCTACTTTCTGGCCGGATTCCTACCCATTCGAGTATTGTCCTGCCCGTTTCAGACTGGCCGATCCGTTCTAATTGGGATATTCTCACCCCTCTGCCAGCTCAACCCATCTGTTGTGTACCCCCATTTTTTCAAGCTGCTCCGTCGACGTAGATGTCGGGAGTCCCAGAGCTCGCTTGGCGCATTTCCTCAATATTCTGTCTACCTTCTCTATTTCTGCCTTGTTCATGTTTAGGTACGGCGTCGCGTAGCAGATCCGACTTATTACGTACGCCTGCGACATTCTCAGGAGATTCCTTTCTTTTAGTCCTCGCCCTTTTACCGCTACCCTCCTGAATATGCCTACCACTTGGTCTGCATATGTGGCTGATTTCTTTATGGTATTGGTGTTGTTGCCTTTCTTGTTGATAAACATGCCTAGGATCCTCATTTCCTCGACCCTGGGCACCTCCAGGCCTCCCACCACCACTTTAATTTCTACGTCTCTCTTGTTCCTGCTGTCGCTATTGTACACGAAGAGCTCCGACTTCTGCGGTGAGCACGCCAGGCCTCTTTCGGCCGCGTACTTCACCACTACGTCTGCTGCCCTTTGCAGATTCCACTCAATTTCCGCGTCGCTTCCGTTATTCATCCACATGTTTATGTCGTCCGCGTACATGCTGAATTTTAGATCAGGGATCTTGTTCAGCATATCCGGGAGACCTCTCATCGCTATGTTGAATAAGAAGGGGGACAGTACGGCGCCTTGTGGGGTACCTTTGCTGCCCAGCCTTATGCTGGGGGACTCTGCGACGTGGAATTTAATCACCGCCTTCCTCCCTTGGAGAAAGTCCTTGATGTACTCGTATGTTCTCTTGCCCACGTTTACCTCCTCCAGACCTCTGAGCACCGCCTCGTGTCGGACGTTGTCGAAGGCCTTCGTGAGGTCAAGACCTAGGATCACCTTGGCATCTAATCCTTTCTTGTCTACAATGTCATGTTTGAGTCTGAGCATTACATCCTGCTTGCTGAGCTTAGGTCTAAAGCCCACCATCTCGTGCGGCCATAGGTTTCCATCTTCCATGTATCTCGTTAACCTCGTTTGCACTACGTGCTCCATGAGTTTCCCCACGCACGACGTTAGCGAGATCGGTCTTAGGGTTTCCAATTTTGGTTCTTTTCCCGGCTTGGGGATGAGAACAACCTCTGCATGCTTCCATTCCTCTGGCAATTTACCTTCCGTCCATACTTTGTTCATGTACCGCGCAATTGCATCTATCGAGTCGCCATCTAGATTCCTGAGCATGACATTGGATATGTTATCCGGGCCAGGGGCCGAGCGAGTTTTTAGCTCAGCGATAGCTGCTCTGATCTCCGCTACCGTAATGTCCGCGTCTAGATCTTCATTTTCCGCTCCTCCATATTCTGCCTGTCGTACTTCTGTCGCGTCCCCTATGTAAATGTCCCTGAGCCTGTCCATCAGCTGTTTGTCCGTCCCCTGGAAAGCGTGTCTCGCTTTCACTTGGTTAGCGCTCGCTGCCTGTTTAGATTTTCCCGGGTCGAGGAGATGCCTCAATATATTCCACGTCTTTGCTAGGCTCATGCCCCTTTCCATTTCGTCGCACCTACCGTACCAATTTTGCTCGTTTAGTTTAATAGCATACGTTTCCATTTCCTTGGTGTGTCTGGCTAACGAACGCCTTAAATTTCTGTTCCATTTTTGAGACTTAAGTCTCTTCTCGAGCCTTTCCTTCTCCTTCCACATGCTCATTAGCTTGCTATCCATTATCTCCGGTGCATCCTCCCCTTCGGCTACTGCTTCCGCGTCCCTGGCATCTTCCCTCAGCGATTTTGCCCAGTCTCCTATGTCTCCAATTTCCTTAGCTTTGTGGCTTCTGCGAATCTCCCGGAATTTGTCCCACTCCACTATTCTCGCCTGTTTGAGTTTCCGTAGCTTGACTCCTTCTCCCAGCTTCGTAGCTACGATGAAGTGGTCACTACCCAGATTTTCTCTGGTGTTTGCCCATTCTACCCTGCCTGCATTTTTACTGAAGGTGAGGTCCCCTGCGCGGTGTCTCTACTTACACTGCTACCTACTCTAGTGGGCGCACATGGGTCGGTATGCAAGGTAAGTCCGAGATTTTGGGACTCCTCAAGGAGATGTCTGCCCTTCGGATCTTGCCTCGCGTACCCCCATTCCTGGTGTGCCGCGTTAAAGTCCCCCACGATCACCAACGGGCTCTGGCCGGCCAGTTTGATGGCTTTTCTAAATATCGTTCCGAATTTCATTTTCTTCTGCTTCGGGTTGCTATAGATGTTAAGCAGAAATATGCTTTTTGCTCTCTTGCGTCCCGTAATCATTTCTAGCATTACCGCTTCTATGTCCCCCGTTCTCACTTCGTGCTCTAGGGTTGCTATATTCCTTTTCACCAGCGTGGCCACTCTGCATTTTTCCCCCTATCGCTATAGAAACTTTGGTATCCGACCAGTTTAACCTGATTTCCCCCAGTTTCCTGCAGCGCTATAGCAATTGGTTTGTCTTCTACATGTTGCACGTGCTGCTGTAATAGCGCTCGCTTCCGTCGGTACCCTCGGCAATTCCATTGCCAAATGGTGGCGTTCTCTTTCTTACTTTGATTCCTGTCCATTGTTGGCAAAAACTACACTCTCCATATTCGCCATCCTCTCAGTGAGGCCGTTTAATGCCGCTAGGATCTTGTCCATTGAACCCTTAATGTCCCCTAGAGCGTTTAACCTTACATTCACTTCCTGCATCTGCGTTTCCAGCCTATCAATTTTGCTTCCAAATTTACTCGTTAGCTTCCTCTCCAGCGTCACAAGGGGGTCGGTCTCGGCCGCCTTTCGCTTTATCGAAGTGGGTCTAACCACCTCCGTATGCATTTTCTCGTCTGCTTCTTCTATCTCCGGTTTCGCCTCCGGCAATTTTTGCGCTGCCGCTTGCGTGGGAGGCGCCACCGACGTCGGCTTAATGTTTACTAATTCTGCTATCATTTTCCTCAGCTCCGCAATTTCCGTTCCTTGCCTCTTTAATTCTGCCTCTTGTTTCCCCATCTTCGCTTTCAACTCAGCATTTTCCTTCCTCAGCGCTACTGTTTCTGGGTTAGCCTGGGTGACCTTGCTCGCGAAGCTTACCGCTTTCTCGGGCCCCGTCTTGGGTAGGCTCGGGTCCTCCCTGGACGGCAGGCTCGGGAACTCCTTCTTGTCCGTGAGTCTCGCCCCGGACTCGGATCTCGAGGGTGTCCCGGATCTGGATCTTCCCTTGGGCCCGTCCTTGGCCTGCGCTGCTCCGTCTTTCCCATCTTCTCGTCTAGTTGCGTCTTTCGTCGCCACGAACGGCTTCCTATACATCTTCCTACACTTGCTGTCGCCCAGCATGTGGGCTCCCCCGCACAGCTGGCATACGGGGATGCACGTGTGTCCCTGCTCCGGATTCTCCTTGCCGCAGCCTCGGCACTTAAGTTTTTTCGGGTCTGAGCATACATCAGCCCTGTGTCCCAGTAGGCCGCATGTCACGCACACTTCTAGCTTCTTCTTGTACAACCAGCATTTCTTGAAAGATCCCAGACACTTCACCCTCCAAGGCACCTCGCTTCCCTCGAAGAGAATCAGCAGGGAGCCGGACTCCCCGAGTCTCCGTACGCCCAATATCGGCGGGTTCGCGTCACAGTCCAATGTTTCCCTGATTAGCTCCATACTCATGCTCATAGGAATTCCGTGTATGACTCCCTTGCCCGCGCCGTCCGGCATCGGTGCATGGTTGTTTACTTCCACCGTCTTCCCTCTGATTGTCAGTTTCTTGGCGTCTTGGTACTTCGCAGCCCTGTCCTCGCTTGCTGATGCAAGCGAGGACAGGGCTGTTGTGTTATGTTTATCGAGACCCCGTCTTCCTTCATAAGCACCTTCGGATCCACCCCTGCTTCTTGCGCTAGTGCGTTCGCAACTTCAAATTCTTGCACGTTACCCCACGCCGCCGTTATGCCGCCGCTCGGTCTGAGGAGCAGCTTCTAGCGCCTTTTGGTAGGTCTATTATTTTCTTTTCCACCGCTTTCTCCGCCAGCTTCTTCCCTAGTTTGGGCTTGAATTTTCCTAGGCTAGGTTGCTGCTGCGCATTTCTGTTGCCGCCATCTTCATCCGGCATATACCTTTTGCCTTCTCGTTTAAACCAACCGGTTTGAAAACCTGACTTTTCCGCTTCATCTTCTGGCGCCGTCATCTCGACGCAATCCTCCTCTCGTGCCTTCTCATCAATTGCCACCTCGGCCAGCTCCGGTATCTTGCGTGCGTCGGGGAGTGGTGGTGGTGGTGGTAAAAACATTTATTAATTATAGAGAGAGGTGTTGGGTCCGTGACCTGAAGGGTCACGCCCTTACAACCACTAGGTGGGGATGCCTAGTCAGGCACCCCATTGGCGGTTGCCGCAGCCCGGGCACGCTGCGTTAAGGCCCTTTGGGCCTGGAGGGTGCAGCAGCCGGACAGGGTCGCCTGCCAGTCCTCTCGGGTGGGGTTTGGGATAGGGGGTAGGGATGGGTTCTGCTGGCAGGCCCATACCATGTGGTAGGTGTCCGACACCTCCCCACAGTGTGAGCACCGCCCGTCGGGGAGTCCCCGACCACGGTGCGATGGTTGGTCGAACGCTAGGCTTAGCGCTCGGCTCCTACGAGGCCGCACAGAAATGGCGATAAAAGCATGAAAACGGGCCTACCATCAAAAACTTGTATCCCTTCGAAGCTCCGTTGCTCCGGCAAACGGCTCTTGAAGTCTCAGAGTCCTCCGCCTTCAATATCTTCCGTTGTCGATCAAGTTCGCGGGAGCTCTTGCGGAGCACAAACCACCCGCGTTCCCCAATCGCATTCTTATCTTGTGCTGGCTTTTGGCAGCAGATAGATGACGTCGCCAGTTGCCGATGTCCAAGAAAGCTGGGCATGGTTGTGGGTCTTTAAAAAACATGTACGAGATAGTATTTGTGTTTGGCTTCTATGATGCAGGTGTGCGAATCCATTCGTCTTGCAACTGATCTTCACTTCCCGGAATCTAGTGGAGTGCACGTCATCGCAGAGCCAGGGCAGTTTTTCGTCACATCCTGCTACGCCCTCATCGTCCAGGTCATCGGCAAAAGGCTACGCGAAGTCGTAGTAGACGGTGCGTATGTTGCTTACGTTATACTTATTGTTAGACATCTCCAGAGATCAGCATTTCCCGCACTTTTCGCCGTCTTTACTGGTAGGCAGTCACCAAAACAGCTTCACAGCTCCCGCAACGAGCGCATCTACTCACAAGCTCATCTGGACCCAATTGCCGCCTGCCGTCACGTGGTCTTTAGTGGAACATATTTTTAATGGCTCTGGGCCTTATGGGTAACATACTGTTTGTGATGCAGGTGCACCAGGGAGTTTTTTGCTGCGACATAAGACGACTGCAGTTCATTTGTTTACTCCGAAGACGTCCCTCACAAGACCCTCATTTAATATCGAAAAGAAATTCAAGTCGGTTAGCCGTAAATAAACCAGGAGTGCCAGCACACTAGTTCACCAAATATTCGCCTCAGCTTCGGCTGACTCTCGCATCTGCATTGCATAAGAAAAAGTATCTGTGCAGAGAGACGACGACTATGACTATATTGATGTCTGCACGAGGTTAATATCTGTCTTTATTAGGCGTATAACATATTTCCGCCTACAACGTAGTTCCCATTAGTATGTGCCGGAACGTTAGACATGCAGAAAGAAGGTCCATGGGGGATTCGATTATTACCAGCCACTGGAATGTTTTTCCTGCGACAAATCCTGTTTTCCGACTTTTTCAATTTCACTTTTTGTTCACTAGGTCAACCAGGGAAGCGTTTCGGCTCGACATCAGCTAAGACAGGCGGTGCAGCGGAAACCTCTTGAATAATGTCAACCAGTTATGGTTCTTCAATGCACTGCCGCTGCACAGAACACGGGTGTTTGTGCAATTCGCCTTCACAGCAACGCGGCAGGGATTCGGTACCAAATCCTTCTGCGACTAAGCCATTACGGCGGGTGCTGAATTGTGAACCTGACGCCATGATCTGTGTGCAATGTGCATCCAACAACAAGGGCTATTTTTGGCCTTTTTGAACCCTTACCAAAGTGTATTGTCATGTGCATATTTTCGCTTTATTTTTCTTTACTTCAGATGTCCACTGTATCTCATTTCTTTTATCTCCATCACCGAAAGTGTTGCCGTTAACGTGTGAGTGTTTGTTTCTCCCCAGGAATCAGCCAGCCGCACCAGGAGTTGTTCATCAATGAAAGCAAGGACAACTGCGTATCGCGAAACCTTTACGACTACTTGGACGTCAGCATCTGGCCACTGCAGGTGAGCATATGGCGTCTCTGCGTAGAAACACTTCCATAGCTGCCAAGAGGCCATATTCTGTAACGATTCATTCATTTCCCATTTCATTTCGCCGAGACGTCAATGTCATGAAAGCAACAGCAGCTAAGATAGCATACGCCATTTCTCAGATACAGCCGGTGTTGCCGCGGCGCGGCCGCTAGCCAGCTGGTTCAGCGGGCGCAGCTAGCAGCTAACGCGGTAAAAGCCCTGTAAACATGACCCCTTCCTGTTCGTGAGCGCAAAGCTCTTTATTGACTTAAATATTTACCACAAACAGCTTCCTGTTGCCGCATCTCGTCTGGCTCACCACACCCAACACGCTTCGTGAAATCGTCGCACAAATGGCGGCCAATTGTTTTTGCGCAGACTGGACAACAAGCGATAACTTTCGTCAGACGTGCCACCTGTGTCTTTGCGCTCCTTCATAAGTGGGCGTCGGCGTCAGAGTAACATAGGTTCTAGACGCCTTTATGCAAGTTGGCGGCATCGTGGGCATGTTTATGTCAAGAACAGCGCGACGTTTTCTCTAGTACCTTATGTCCCTGGGAGCAGCGAGAAATGGCAGAGGACCAACTGGAGTGAAAAAGAGACTGATCGTAGAAGAATACAGCCCCGGATGCAACTTCCGCAAACGTCACAGTCAAAAGATGTCCGAGTAGTTCGGCGTTATGGAGCCGTCTAACAGACACATAACTTTGTTAAACTGCTGCGGCTCCGTTCAATACGAAAAGTGTAAGTGGGTTCAGGACTAAGAAAAGGTGGTATAATTTCTGCAGTGCCCTTTCGAAGACAGCTGCATCACGCACTTTGTTACAAAGCGCAGCGAGCGTGGCCGAAGTTCAGTTTCGCAGAACTCCACGGCACATTTTCCACATTCCTAAGTTGATCGATACAAGAGCACAACGACTACGCAGCGCATCATGCCTGACCTAGGGAGTGCACGCGCATGGCACAGTTATTTATTACCGCTGCAAGCCCACGCGAAGCGTTTTGAAAGGAGAACAGCACGTGCCGCATGCGACTAACAGCTCTCTCGGCATCGCGACAGCTGCGCAGCGAACACCTGTACGCTGCTTCCTTAATTGGTCAGAGCAATTACGTACTGTAACACGGCGTACAGCGGCATTCCTTCGGACTTAAAGGTAATTGTTTTAGGCTTTTACCTGTGGAAACGGATATTCTATGAAGAGACTAGCGCAGGTGGGGAACGTTCAGCCTTGTTGTGAACACTCACCTCTCGTATCGTTTTCTGTCTCTCTGCAGTGCTTTGTCAAACTTTAAAAGAAAAATTTAAATCCGCTTTCTGCTTCTCTTGCCCTTGTTGCAAGTACCGCGTGTTCACGGGGGCCTGAGCAATAATGGCTGTCCATGGAAATGGTTTACAGAAATCAACGTTTACAAAGCCATCTCCCGCCTGGGCTGCTGTGACTGTGGTGGAATCACGCGCGCGTCATGATTTCCATGACCCAAGGCGGGATTTCTAAAATCAGTTGCGTATAAAGCGCCGTTGTGTTCAATTAACCGCTTGTAATAAATAATATGAAAGCTCAGAGGTGAGAAACATGCATTGTCAGTTATGCATCTTACTCAGTTAGCCCCGCAACGTTAAAGCAACGTTATCTGGCTTTGGTGAACGTTCATACAAATTTCTTTATGCCCTTCTTGCTAGCGTTTCTAAAACATTAAAACAAAATGTGGAATAACATTTTACAAGCCTTAATGAAACCTTGAAGCAACTTGTGTTCCATTCTTGCTAAAATAACTAAGTAACTCTGCAAGAGCAGTTCCTCTAAATATAACGCACCACAACTTCAGTCTAGAATTTGCAGTTAAATGGGGAAACGAGTGTGGTATGGGATACAATGCACCGCCACTAATGCATGAAACTCAAACTTACCTTCCAAAGAACAGCATGGTCTTAACCTTGAGTGCCCCGAAGTGAAGCGTGCGAGAGGCAAAAGTGGTGTGGTAATGTGCATATTTTTTATAGCAAAATTTTTGGTGTGTGCTTATAATCTGCAGCAGGCATCCTCTGCGATATTTAACTGAGAAGTTCTGGTAGTGGCAAATGTCACTACTGCAAGAACGGTGAGAAAAGATCCGAAGCACAATGCTTGAACATATTGGCAACGCTGTTTCATAGTTAAGGTTTCAAGTTTATAAGAACCTTATAATAACTATTTCTTTTTATGAGTATGATTTCAAAATTAAAATAAGGGGGTGTTTATCGTCCAACATATAGCGTTATTTGTTAATTCTCACCATCAGCATAACAATCTAACGGAAAATGTAACATTATATTGCGAATTAGGCAGTTCATGTTCTGTCCTACCTGGGTACCAGGTGGTCTGTATAGGTCCATCTCGCAAGTAATATTCGGAACAAAAATACGAGTATGTTACGAGAATGGTCGCGTTAGCTGGCGCTAGACCTTGAAGGTATTTCAGCAAACTGGTTACATTGTGGCGGTAGATTGAAGGAGTGGGGAAGACGGGGCAAAAAGTTAAGCAGACGATTGCGATGGTTGGTAATGCGAAACTCGAGCGCACCTCTTCACGGCTAGCAGGTGGCGTGTTACGCTGCCAGACACCCTCCGGGATATCCCGTGGCAGCCACCTTCCCGTTGTCCATTCCTCCGCTGTCGCCGTGGCAGGTGGCAGCAGAGCGAAACGTCACCTGCCACGGCAACAGCGGAGAAAGGGACAACTGGCTACGCTGACAACTCACACGACTACGACACGCATTGCTGAAACAGGCACTTAAGAGCTGCGCTCTCAAAAGCCGCGAATTATCTCTATGTCGATATCGAGTATTCGCGAATATCGGGATGACTCCTACTAAGGAGCGGGGTAGGAGGATTCACGTTTCTGTCTTAAAATATACCAGTGTAGAGAAGCTATTCACCTGTGGACGGAGTGACACCTTCACGTGATTCGAGATGTAAGCTGTTAATACCAACTCCAGAAATTATACAGTTCTGGCCTGGATACCTTCAGCAAGGCGCATGTTTGGCGGAGTGCAATACATGAGGTGGCTCTCGGCTGCCGCTGGCGGCGTTACGTTCGCATATCTCACGCTTTTGTGAACACCTAAGCCATCTTTCTTTTCATTCCCCGTTCGCATCTAGGAACCGCTGGAGAGGCCGAACGACGTGCTGACGACAGTGTGGGGCGGCACGTGCAACCCAATCGACTGCATCCAAGCCAGGAAGCCGCTGTTCGAGGCGCACGTCGGCGAGTGGCTCCTAATGGACAACATTGGCGCCTACTCGTTGAGCAGGGCTTCGGGCTTCAACGGGCTTCCTTTCGCACCGGTGCACTACATCGCGGCGGACGAAGACGCCTGTGCCGTCCGCCGCATACTGGATGCCTCACCGCTGCGTAGTGGGTACTGCCAGCCCGAAAGCGTGCTCAAAGAGGCCCTGCTGGCGCAGTGGCGAACAGAAACAACCACCCGTGACTCACGAGTTGCTGCGGCGGCGGCTGGTGCGCTGCAGTGTTGAGAGTGCATAATTGACATTTCTGTGCATGACCTGGGGCTGTCGACGTAGATTTTGTGCATGACAGAAGATGAGGCGGGGCAGGCACTCCAAGCGCTGCGCTCTCTGGAGGGTGCCTAAACCGGGCAAGTCGTGACACTGCTGTGGCATGCAGGTCGTGACATGGCAAGTCTGTGTTCGTGACATCCTCTGCGTGCGTGATTAAACAGAGGCAGTGAAAGACCCGCAGTGTGTTAGTTTGGACGTGCTAACATATCTGGTCGCTGTGCGAGCTCTGCTTCTGCTCGCACTAATGAGATCAGAAGCAACAGAAAGACGAGATCGGCATATATAATAATGGAAGCATGTTTTAACGACCCCCGTCCACTCAAGAACGTACGGTTATTTGGAAAATATACCACCATAAATTCTACACAGACGATGAATATCGTGAGAAATCGGTGTATATGTTTTTTAAAAGTCTCATAAAATGATTTCTGGGTACATAGGTATCGTGCGTCCAAACTCGAATTTTTGAAGCTGCAGCCCGCCGCATCTTCCCTGCGCATCTTAGCGCTTATCTTCGTTGTCCTGTCCGTCTGTCGTGTTTCTTCGGCGGTATTTTTTTTCATCATGAAGCATCACGCGTTACTCTGGCGTAAAGGTAACTTTAGTTTGGTTAGGTTGCCTGAGTATGTAGCGCCCTCTGATCGCTGGTGTACACAAGAACAAAAGGCAACACTTGCTATGCATGCGGCAGATCACACCATTGTCGCGCAGCTCCGTGCTACGGCGGATAAAAAGAAAATTTTTTTTACAGAGTAGAGAAAAATTCGTTCAAGAGAGAAGAAGAGCAGGCTGCCACTGACACCGCCGGGTTTCCTTGCTGATGAAGAATATAATGGTTTTCCTTTAATAAAGCACAGAAAAAGATTCTCCTCCTCAGCAACACGCCCTCCGTAATTAAGCATGACGCCAAGAACTAAAGCAAGGCACAGAAGCATTCGACGTAGGTAAATAGGCGATGTAAATAAAGACGGCATGCTTTTATCTTACGTAACGGTGCCGTACTAGCAATATCGCAGCCTTTGTAGCGCTTTACTGGCGCACGACATCGTTATGCACTCCAGTAGTGATAATGCCTGATTACCTCCTTCGCCGAATTCGTTTATTCATTTAATTACAGTTAAACGTTCCACTCTGCGTAGGCTGGAGCGGCCAATTATGGCGAGCTTAGTTGAACAGCCACGATCTACTAAATGTTTCTTGCGCCTAGCGCTTTGAAGCAGCATAATTAAAGCCGTTAGCAGTCGAGGTAGAGTTCGCACTAGCGTTTTGCGGATTCATTGACAAGGAGAGCAAGGCTGAGAGAGGGACGAACGCTCTCGCAGCGTCTGTCCTCGCAGTCGTCGGGCGTCGGACATCACCTGAGATGTCAGCGCCGCGATAGCAGAGACGAGCCATTCCTGCTGCCGGTGCAGCGGCCTAGGATCTCTTGAGCGACTCTGCACATTGTCCATAAAGTCTGTCGTTTCCTGGACTCAATCCGCCCACCCAGCTTCACCGACTCGGCTTCCCCGATCATAAGAGTATTCGCCGGCCGAAGACACATGTAGCAAACCTGCAGCACAGTTTCCCGGAAGTGTTTTGGATTAAGCTGCAATGCTGCAATAGTAGGGCTGCAATCACAAAGCACTCAAGTTTATGGCATGAAGTTCGCCAACGAATTACTGCACTGTAAACCAAGCCAATAAAAGAATTTCGCCTGCAAGACGTAAAGCTGTCTTTACTCTTACCTCAGCATTTGCGGAGAAAGGTGTTAACACCAGCGATGTGAACTTGTATTCGGAAGAGGTGCAAACCATTTTATTTTTCCCACCAAATCTGGTGTTATACCGGAGTTGGAGCAGATACGAGCTGCCATCGCCGTGGACACTGCTTCAGCAGCTGCTCGCGGCATAGCCGCTTCTGCCACCACTACCACCGCCGCCACAAAGCATGCCTTGGAGTTTGCTCATGACGCTTTCCTTAAGAATCTTAAGTAAGTCCGATGCAATGTTCATCATAAACCGGGCTTGAGAAGGATGCCATTTTTTCCCTGACCCCTCGCCCGACTAGTGATCAGCGGCTGATATCCCCTCATCGGCTTCCAAACAGCTTCTACCATGGGCAACACCTCGCCTAGGCAGTCACCAGAAAGGTCGTCCGCTTCCAGCGACCACACAAAGACGCCGCCCATCCAGTGCTTCCGGAACCACTTGACCTGAAACATTGAAACGTCAAGGAAAAATTCCTTACCGGCGAGGTGTATCGCTAGGCGTACAGAAACACGCTTCAAGTTTCATATCGCATTTGTCCACTGCCGTGGCCCCAAGTACTGCAGCGCTTCACTATGTCAACGCTTGCCCTCTGTACACCCGCAACGACGTTTATCACGTATCCGCTACTCCAGGGGACCGCTGTCAGTTTCAAATAAATCAAATATCTCTGATCGCAAACGATTCACATTCTCTGGTAGCCAGTTTGGTTAAAATGTATGCCCTCATCACACTTAACTCTAGCTTTCTTGAACATCACTTTTATTGTGATGCAACTATGGAATGTTATCAGGTATTGTTATGCACATATTGGCGGAAAATGTCCAACCTCCCGTTGCGCAAAAAAGTCTTGCTTTTAATGCGTCTCGTGTGCTCGCACTGACTTGTTAAGGCTACCATAGAAAACTGATCGGGTGCGCTCTTGACAATAATTGTAAGGTAGTTGTGGGATGTTCTAAGATGAAGTTATGAACCTATTGATGGATATGATCTAATCCTCTGCTTCGTAGCAAAATGCTTTTCAAGTTTGACACACGCTCGCATCGGGTTATTCGGACTCTAATAGAAAACACATCGGGTGCCTTTGGACAACAAAAAGCAGAAAACTACAAGCGTCCCGAAGTGGGAATCTGAAAATATATCGTTTGCTATGGTGCAATCTTGCGATATACGAAAATATTGGGTTCAAAAACAACTTCTCGTTGAAAAAATGGGTTTGTCCGGAATTTCCCGGGTATCGTCTGAATGAGGATATCGCATCGCGCTAGATAAACGATTATAGTTAAGCACGTCCTCAGCAGTTAGAATGGCAGCAGCCTAAAATATGATAAAAAAAAGCGTGCGTTATTGACATTGTGGCTAGCTGGAAAAGAAACAGACTTGGAAAGAAAACGAAATACACTTCTAATGAGTAGGAGTAAAAATCGACGAGCTGTTCGAGCGATCGAGCTGATGATGTGAAGATCAAACAGGCCAGGACTGTGTCAATCTAGCAATGCTCTGCTTATGGCCAGAAAGCTATCCCTTCAGGCTTCTGCACTAGACTACGCTAATGAGACGTACAGCTTCGCAATAGATCAATTTGAATTTTTTGCGCTCTTATCTTAATGTCTTTCTCTCACAAAACTGATACCGAACCCTAGCGTATCACGTGAGCGCTTTCAAAAATCCAGCAAAAATCTCTTTTCTTCATTAAATAGACGCTTTCTCGTTCTGAATCTCTAATGCTCAATGAATCTCTAACGCATGAATGAATACAAATGAATTTATTCGCTTGCTCGCATCGCTTATCGTCTTGATAATTATGCTAGCCTCTTTTAGACCTCAGTTCCTGTTTGAGAGCGCTATAAAACTAGCCTGAAATGGAATGCAGCGTCGTGGGCAGCGGCAAATAACGGGCTAAGAAGGAGTCAGTAGAATGGTCCCCAAAAAGTGAGTTTATGCGGAAGAGGTCTTTTGCCACAAAACACAAAGAGCGAGAGCGGCGAGAGCAGCAAGCGTATTCGACGACTGTAGGGATCCAGATGGCCGTGCTCTATTTAGATAGGACATTGAACTTTAAAGATAGCGCGCCACCAACGCCATCAACAGTCACTAGCATTCTGGAAGCTATAGTGCGATCACTATCGTTCCTCAGCGATCTCATCGCATCTTGACAGCGAGCAGAGGAGGGAAAACATGTAGGGAACCTAACCAGAGGAGTGTTAGGAGTGGCTATTCTGCAATGGGGGAAATGGAAGATGGGCGTAAAAAAGGAAACTGGGAAAAAGGGATGAAGTGAAGAGCAAGCACACCACGCAAAGACATGCTCGCTACAAAGTCTTAATCCGCTTCGCAAGCACAACGCCTCCAGGGATAGAAATAGTGCCCTGCACGCTTTGGAAGTCGCCGACCACTGCGGCCGCAGTCCGAGGATCCCAATCTGCCAGAGGGCGGAGATCGAAGCGACCCAGAGGAAAGCGCTGGTCCTTCATCGGCAAACACAGGACATTTACACAGAAGACATTCCACCGTAAAGTAAAGTAGCCTCACGCCAGGGCAGATAAGGAAGATCAAAAACTGATACATACCAGACTTCGTTTCAGATCTTGCCTTGCGTTGAGTTGCGTTAAATCAAAGTTTATAAAACTGATTTTCAACTGAACACGATAGAGGAACGATAAGGGATTCAGAGAGAATGAAACTATTCTCCATGGATAGTTTACCTTGACGTCAGTGCTGTCCTTGTCGTCGTAGCTGACCCACTGGTCTTTGTGGTAGATGTAAGGCGTCGCTGCGAGCTACACCCATTCTCGCTTCCAGCCCATGTACCCGGCACGTCGACACGTCTTAAAAAAGCAAATCAGTGCAAGAGCATGTAGAGAATCTTCTACATCCTCCTACCATCGCTTTTGCATACCTAAAATGTCTACTTTTGTGAACAATTCCAAGCAACCAAAAGAAAACAAATCCAAGCCGCCTTTTCGACTAGGTAGATCGGTGTAATTGGTAATCATACGAAATAAGGTCTGCTATCTTAACTTTATTCACATTCCTTTCAAGCACGATGTTTTTTCGGAGTGGGTTTTTCTTTCGTGCTCAGTTTTCTGCATCTCAACATAGCGTCATAGAAAGTGCAACAGCTCGTATGCCAGGTGATCTGGTGTGGCCTGAAATCTATGGCTTTTCATTGGGATCTCAGAAGACTTACGACGCACTCAGGCCGTCCAATGGCTATGGGTATCGTCTACTGAGCCCTAGATATCTGATTCGATCCCTGCCCCAGCGGCAGCATTTCTACTGAGACGCAATGGAAAACGCCCGAGTGCTAGATAGATATCTCAGTGCAACTTATAGAACCCTGCAGGTGGTTAAAACTAATCTTGAGGCGTCCACAACAGCGATCAGCATGACATAAAAGCCTTGGCGCTTAAAAAGTGACTTATTAGTCAGTAATTCAATCAGTTAAAACAGGTAGTCCTATTTGCGAATTGATGTCACCTGTCCAAGCCCCAGACTGCGCGTTTCTTCAATGGCGACAAAGCTCTTAGCTTGTTTGCGTAAAACTTCTATCAGAACGCTTCACTATGGCAAGAAAATACTTTCCTTGTTAACTTTGCCAATACTAAACAAGTAGGATCGCAGCTCATCTCGACGTAATCCAAGTAACCGTCTGACCATGTAAGGTTTCCGCCGTAGCTAAGCGGGTCCTTCGGGTTGAGCTTCGCGCTGACACCGTTGTACATCGGATCGTTGAGCGTGAAGCTGCGGCCGTACGTGGCTGTTCCCGGCACCATCTTGTACCTGGGCACACCGGCATCGCTCCACCTTGCAAGGCAGGATTCCTGCGCAAGACGAAGCAGCCAGGGTGTACAAGCAAAGAGCACAACGTTCATGATCAAAGACGGTCCACGTGTTCTTTCCATGCGCACCTGTCGTGGTGGCGCACTTTCCCTGCCAATGTTTCTAGAGGAGGACAAACCTGCGATGTTTTGAACTAAAACTGCAGCCTCGAAAATTGAAACTACGGAGGCAGTATATTGAATACTTCTAAAGCTGTAAAAGCCTGAAGTTTGTAGCTTAAGGTAGATGCGCCACACATCCGTGACTAAAGGTAGCATGAACGTTAGGCAATCTGACTAGATAAGCCGATTGCTAACATGGCGCCGGATATCCTTCGGCTCAAAACGAGGCCTCTGGGTCCGCGCCTCCTGCGACCGGGACATCTTTGAAGTATTAGTGAACGAATTGTTTAGCAACTTTCACATGAGTCCACATATTTTTTAATTTTAATGCCAGCTGTAACTAATAGCTGCATTTCGTCGCAGTCTGCTCAGAACCTCCTCGATATCGTAGTAGCGCCTATGCGCGGTCCACAATCCCACATTCAGATAATAAACCAAAGAAAAGTCTTTACGCTGAGCTAGGAGCCCCATTAAAATCGTCGACTTATTCTTTGTATATTCCATCGCAGCGTTACCGATCGAGTCGTGAACTGATCCGCGTCAGTGGTCGCTTGAAACAGTTTATGCGGCCGGTGGATTGCACTGAGTATGGAAAGAGAAAAACTGTTCTCCAACTTCGCATTCATAATTTGACGATGACAATAATAAAAATAAGTTTTCAATGCCTCAGTTGGTGCTATACTGTGTGGGGAACATCTTGTTTAATATGTATAAGTTTGGGAAGGAGCCTGTTGGCAGTCTTCGCCATCCTGTGGCTTCCTCCTTGGATAATGCTTTATGTGGTGGGGGGGGGGGTATTGGAATCTTAGCCCCTTATATAGGTTTAATAATTCCGAATAGCTGTCCCCGCAATTAATCTGAGGCCCCTCCGGGTTTAATGACGTTCCTGCTCGGCTGGTCATTCCTCGAGCTAGGTTGTCTGCCCCTTCGTTGCCCCTGATCCCTGCGTGACTCGGTATCCAGATTATGTTGTGTATTGGTCGTCCCTCAGGGAGCAGAGCTCTACTGAGGATCTTGAGTGCCGTGCTGCTAATTCTGCCTCTAGTATAGTTCCGGCACGCCTCTTGTGAATCCGTTAAGATGTTAAGGGATCTCCCTGTCCTATATCCTTCATTCGCTGCCAGGGCGACAGCAATCTCCTCTGCCTCCGTCATGTTAGATACTTCGGCTGTGAGGCTTGTGATGTGTTCTCCGTGGTAATTTACAACTACTGCTACCGCGCTATTTTTGTGTGTTTGGGGGTATAGGGAGGCATCAGTGTAGACTGTGTTGTCCCGATTCTCCATGTTCCTGTCATAAAATTCTGCCCTAACCTGTCTCCTGTTAGCATGGAGGTTTGGATCCATGTTTCGGGGGATAGGTTGTATGCATAGCTTCTTTCTTAGCGGGTCAGGTATTGCGGCCCTGCTATTTTGTGGCTTTTCTATTTCCCGACCTAGCTTTGTCAGGAGCGCCCTTCCGGTCGTTATGTTGCTAAGTCTTCGTATTTGTGCCTTGAGCTGGCATTCTCTTAATTCTTCGAAGGTGTTGCTGATTCCGAGTTGCATGAGCTTGTCGTTGGATGTATTTCTTGGGAGATGAAGAGCTGTTTTGTATGCCTTCCGGAGTATTGTCACATGGTACGGTAATGTCACATGGTACGGTAATGTCACATGGTACGGTAATGAATATGTTACCCGGCTGACCACTAGGTGCCAACTGCCCGTGGTGCGGAGCAAAACCAACACTATATCATGTCACATGGGAGTGCGGAAGAAATCAAGCATTCCACAAACACAAAACACTAAGTGCAGAGCAATGGGAGAGCCGGCTCACCAGCTGCGAGCTACGGGTCCAAAGGGCCCTCATAGCACACGCAAGCGAGGTGGCCCGACTCAGTGGAGCCCTGGACTAGGGGCCCACCCATGGCCAAGGAGGACCAAAGCTTCAAGGCGAAGACTTCGTCCTCTACCGCTACTACTTCCTAAAGGAACCAATAAAGTTTTTCATTCATTCATTCATTTCAATGCCTCAACATCATTCCAACCCATCAGAGACTCCTAGGAGCGTCATATTTAGTCTACTGCGGTCATATAGTTGCAGATACTTCGCGCGAAGAAATCAAGAGCGCACAGCCACGATTCTTGCGTGGCTGCGTATACCATAAATTTCATTACTTAACGCACCAACGCATTTTAGAAGCCGTAAACTGATAGAGCAGTGGAGTCTTTTATGCACTATAGTAAACACTCTATAGTTTCGTAACCCTGCCCAAGGATTACAGAATCAGTGGAGGTCCGCTTTCTGCCTTCGTAGAAATAGAGTCCGCTGGTGAGTTTCGTCTTGGACAAGTCGTCTAGCTTGTAGTCAAAAGTCATCATGAACAGGTAGTCCAGATGTCTGCAAAGAAAAACGAAATTCCTTCAACTATTCAGATAATTACCAGCTATAGCAGGAAGTACAACGTTTCCCGTTTCGCAGTGTTTTTACGCCGTAAGGTATTTCGTTACGGCAGAAAATAACGGTTTGCAAACGCAGTGATTGCCGATTTTCCTTCGTGTCACAGTGCCCAGCAGTTGCTTACTGCCTATGACCGTGAGGTGCGTTCATAAGCTCACGCGTAAGCTCTGGCGTAACACCAAACGATGTCACTCGAGTGACTCACGTGACACTTAACAGCTCGGACCCAAATGCAACACTACATGCGACGCTAAATGCAACAACACAGGCCGGTTCTAAATGCTAGAAGCTCTGTACCTGGTGAATTCATCCTTTGGAATCCGATCGCACTTGGGGTTTGGACACGCCGGAAGCTACGCCGTGATAAACCACTCTGTGTTGCCAAATTTAAACCGTAGTTTCTGCGCGCAGAGACAATGAAACAATATTTATTATGAACAGCAAAGTTGAGGGAATCCCCGGCACCGTGCATTAAATAATATTATAAGTGCATGAATCCTTTCCGCAGCCCGCAAGACTATCGCTACAGTTTTTGATAAGTAATTCTATACGCATCGCCTTGCGGCTTCGCCCTAGAAAGCTGCGTTTTCCTGTGACAGCGCGCACCAAATCACCTATTCTCGAGGTACTCATGCTTTACGTAAGTGTTATTAACATAGATATTACCGCCACGGTCGGTTATGTCAGGTTGTTGGCTCATGAAACCACCACGAGAATAATAGTGAAGTCGAGTGGAATGTTGAATTAGCCGTCAAGCCGTATTGCTATAGATTGAATGATCAGTCTGGCACCAGCAAAACGTCATTTATAAAACTGCCAAGCAAAGCTCGGTGGTGTCTTTCGGGGTGCCAGGCGTGGTGGTGTCAGTAATTTAGGCGCCACTGTATGCACCCTCATGACCCTCTCCTTTCAGAGCTTAGAAATGATTCCAAGAAAACAAATTATGTGTTTGTATCCTTCTTTTCAGTGCTTATTTCAGCTGAAGGAACCAGTTTGTAGACTTATGTAAAGAAAGTATTATGAATGTCATACATATGTGAAATCTGCTGACATCCTTTGACCATATGCCATTTGAAGTCGTCCCTGTCACATCTGGAGTTCCACAAGGCTCGGTTCTTGGCCCACTTTTGTTCCTGATCTTTATTCATGGTATAACCAATAATATGGGGTGCAAAACTCTTCGCAGAAGATTGCGTCATATATAAAGCAATTAGTAGCCATAACGACCATTTTGTTCTTTCTAAATGCTTTAAACGATAGCCTAGAGGTTTTCTGTACTAACATAGCCCAAATGTGTATTAATAAAAAAAATTATTCGTAATAAAAACAACGAGAAAAAAGTAGCTTTCTCAACTCAGCTGTACCTTAAGTGGCACACAGCATTCGAAGATTTAAAAACAAAAATATTTAGGAATAATGTCGATATCAAAGGTTTATTGATAAACACATATTATTAATAGCGCAACTACTGCGCTACAAAAGCTATTTTATCCAAATTACGCACAAATCTCCCTCCAAATAATATTAGGCTTCTGGCGTAAAAAAAAATTTGTGAGACCTATTTCAAAATACGCTAATATAATTTGGTTTCCTTGTACAGAAAATAGCATAGCTAAACTTGAAGGCGTACAAAGATAAGCAGCAACGTTAAAGAGGCAGCAAATATATTTGCACTATCTCGCCGCCACATCTCTTAGCTTGCTTAGACAGTAAATTGTCGACGAGAGCGAAAGAAGCTCGACTAAAATTCCTTTTCCCCATTCTCCTTCGTCAGTACAAAACTGGTATACCGAAGTACTTTTTGTATTCGCAATCTAGAGTAAGTAACATGGCACCAACACGAGCGTACGATAATCGAGTGATCAAGTACAAAAGACACATTCAGGTATTCATTCTTTCCTTGGGTAATCAGAGAATGTAATGAACTAGCCTCGTCAATAACAAAGAAAATTCATTTTTGCAGTCGGTTTCAAAGCTGAAACTAATAAAAATTATTAATGTTTCTTAAGTTTGTTCCCGGTTCTCTTTAATGTAGCACTGAAATACGTAGAACTCAATGAAGTGCAGCTCTTAATTTTCATAACATTTCCCATTTTACCATTGCCTGAGATGTGCCTATGCTGTTGTTCATTTTATTACACGTTTGTTTTCTGTTGGATTTCATACACTTTGTCAATTGCATTTGCTGAATAGGTTTGTTGTTTTCTTTTAGCTATTACTCGCACATGTCCCTATACTGTAAAAAAATTGTAATAAGTTCCTGTCGTCTGCAATGCTCTCGGTTGAGAGGAGCAGCATTGTTAAATGAATGAACAAATAAACGTCTCTACTGCTGGCACCTCAACACAGCTTAAAGCCGTCTGCAATTTTTTCTAGAAATCCTCAGCAAGAACCGAATTCACAAAGTCTTTCGCGCACCTTAATGAAGTGGAGAACCTGGGAAGCGTCCTTGTCGCTGCAGATAGAAGGACCTGGCCCCTCCAAGTGAAATTTGATGCCGTCCAAACCCAAGGAGTTGATCCACGAGTAGATGGTGTCCACAAGGTGTGTCTCATCCTTGTCATTGTGCAGACGTTTCAGCAGGCTATTCACGTGCGCACCGCCACGGAAGCTGAAGAGAACCTTCAGTTTTCAGTTCTTGTGCGTAAGGTCTACCAGCTTCCTCAATATCTCTAGAGCGGAGAGCAGCAGATGATTAGCTGATACTTACACTGGATCCTAATATTTGTGTTTTAAGCGGTGTCTAACGCTTATACCGAGCTGGAGTTTTAACGAAAAATGCAGGGTGGGCGTAGCCTTTTCATGTCTTAAGATAAGTAAAACGGCCTCTTCATACCTAAAACTCATTGGTTACCTTTCATGCAACCTCATAGTAGATTCCTTGCTTTCCAAACAAGAGCCAGCGTTACCAGCCAGAGCACCGCGTCTGGCTGAAATGCGATAGAATTTAGTCCATGTTAAAACTCTTTGGTACTTCATTTTTAGTACTTATTTTTTATTTATTTATTTATTCTAGAACCAACGCCAGGTGGACATTAAAGCAGAAGGAGTGTTGTAAAACATGCACACATCATGGCACTACAGTTACTGATGAAAAATATACAGGCAACAAATATATTGCCCTGATGGGCTTTAATGTAGGGGGTGGGGGGTGGGGGGAGCAAGATAAAATAAAGAAATATTTGATTGTACCAAAGTTGTGAAGGAGATAAATACAGGCAACAAACTCAAGCACAAGCGTGTAAGGAGGTACAAAGATGTACATGTTGACTCAGTACACCAGAAAATACTTTCACCATCAGGCGCTTCAATGACGTGATGACACAGCCGTTCCCACTGGCTGATTGTACGCGGAAAAATAGAATATATAAAAAGCGCATGCTTGTAAGTAGGCGTAAAAATTTATTTGATCATAAGGTTCTTTGTAGAGTTGCATAACATTGCGAATTCATCACTTTTTCTCAGAGTGTACTCTAACTAGCAGTCATTTCTTCGTTTTAGGCGAATTCCGCATCATTTGTTTTGCAGACAGGGACCTTTTTATGGCAGCTAGGAAAGGCAGCTAAAATATTCGGCAAAAAGTTAGCTCGGTAGTGTGTTTTCAGCGGACAGATATCGCCTGCAATACTGATGCTCTCTTTTTCCGGATTTATTGCTTCGTATGCATGTTCGAATGACAAAATTATTAAATAATGCCTAGGTGGTTCATTTATTAAAATGTGCTTTTTAACTATTAGAGTTTCTAGCTATTTTCACGGTTTGTACGAAATTTTGGCTTGCGAGTGAAAATATAAATCATTGTTCTTTCCTTTTGGAAAACTGGAGGTAGGTAGGTGAAAACTGTATTGATGAGCCTTATGGATAAGTTACTGCCGAGGGTTGGTCTGGCTCTTCATCCCGGGTGGGGGCCGACAGTTCATGACGTGCGGCGACCTCTCCAGCCCACTCTACCAACCGCGTTGTGAGGCCGGTCCGGAGCTGGAGACCGCGATCTCCCAGTCCTCTTTGTCCGTGAGGTTCCAGCGAGATGGTGGGTGGAATTCTCGACAGATACAAAATGTGGTCGAAGTTGGCTCTCGGAGCCCCACAAAGAGAGCATTTGGGTCTGTATTGGCCTGGGTGGATAAGGGCTAACAAAGCCGATGAATGGAATGTGCGAGCCTGAAGCTGTCTCCAGGTAGTTTGTTGTTCTTTCGAGAGGGAGGTGTGTGGTGGGGGATATACGGGTCTTTGCTCCCTGTAATGAAGGGTTATTTCATGATAGGTGACGAGCCGGTCCCTAGCCCTACCCTGGTCTACGGTGTGTCCTGCTCGGTTGACGTACGCTCGAGCAAGAGAGTGGGCCACTTCTGAAGGATGGGCTTTCCTGATGTCAGTTCTTTGGATGTGTTATTTAGCCCATAAAATACCTGCTGTCAACAGAAATGAGGAATCGCGCCTGAAAGGTTTAAAAAAAGCATGCAAGAGGTACGGTATAGTACGGTAATAGACGGCAATAGTATCTGACCATGGTGTCAAAGAATATAAGACTATGCTGACGAACAAAAGTCACTTGACTTAGCGCATGCCCGCATGCGGTCTGTGTTCTTCACCACATCTTCAACTGCAGCCTCCACTATAGAAGTGACGAACTATTGGAACAAACTACTTTTCAATAATAACTGCGCTGGCATTGTCAGGCAGAGGCCGGTAGCCAGTTTAAAGGGGTAGCCAGCTGCACACGTGCACATTACCGCCTGCTCTAAAGTGAATGAAAGTGAACAAGGCCTAAAATTTACGTTGTCACGTCAGGTGACATTTTCACTTGTTATATTTTTTAACTGACCATCGTGTCATCTCCTGCCGCAGTGCTTTACAGCCTTCAAAACTAAATTACTGTTGTTCGCTGCGAGACTAGTTGTTTAACCAGGGGCCGTATTCTGTGACGATCCATTTCGTTTTGATTTCCTTTTGACTAGACGTGAATCGTGAAGAAAGCAACTATAGGTAGGGACGCGAACGACTAGACACTTAGCACGCTCACTGTGACAGCTATTTTCGGAGCCCTTATACTTGTGCATCGTTCTACAAACTCATCCGCATAGCAATGCCACCACCACACGCAACCTTATCGCCCTTATCCAGCGCCACATGACTACAATTACAGACGGACTGCTATATTTCACCTTACCATCTCTCATGCTTTCACCCCAGCTTCTCCCCTCATTGTAACACCTAAGGTGTGCCCAAATCCACACTTTGGGTATGGTAGTTGGGTATAGATAGATTTGTTTGGTTATGTAGAGAACATAATTCTGTCATGCTGCCTTTCTATAGCAATTGAGGACTCACTTCGGTAGCATGGACCAATCATTCCGCACTTATACAAACATAAAAAATATTACGCTCAATCTAAGCAATGACGACACTGAAATTATTCCTCATGACAGTTACTCCAAACGCCACTAGGCAGACCGGCGTCACCACAACGCCCTGCAGATAGACTCTCTCTACTAAGCCAGCTATTCCATCGGATTTAACAAAAATTCTAGCGTCTAACATAATGCCTGTCAGGCACGAGTCTCAGAAAGGGGAAAATCCGCCAGGCTGAGGAAATCTATAATTTAAATTGTTCACTTCATTATGAATTATTCATTCATTTAAATTAAATTTTTGAAGAAATATACTCACCACTGGCCAAAAATAATAATAATAATTGGTTTTGGGGGGAAAGGAAATGGCGCAGTATCTGTCTCATATATCGTTGGACACCTGAACCGCGCCGTAAGGGAAGGGTAAAGGAGGGAATGAAAGAAGAAAGGAAGAGAGGTGTGCCGTAGTGGAGGGCTCCGGAATAATTTCGACCACCTGGGGATCTTTAACGTGCACTGACATCGCACAGCACACGGGCGCCTTAACGTTTTTCCTCCATAAAAACGCAGCCGCCGCGGTCGGGTTCGAGCCCGGGAACTCCGGATCAGTAATAATAATAATAATTGGTTTTTGGGGAAAGTAAATGGCGCAGTATCTATCTCATATATCTTTGGACACTTGAACCGCGCCGTAAGGGAAGGGATAAAGGAGGGAGTGAAAGAAGAAAGGAAGAATAGGTGCCGTAGTGGAGGGCTCCGGAATAATTTCGACCACCTGGGGATCTTTAACGTGCACTGACATCGCACAGCACACGGGCGCCTTAGCGTTTTTCCCCCATAAAAACGCAGCCGCCGCGGTCGGGTTCGAACCCGGGAACTCCGGATCAGTAGCCAAAAATTAAAAATGGAGTACTTAGGATGATACATCCGCAGACAACTTTGTGATAAGCATGACAATATAAGATACATGTGCCCCAAGCTCGAGAGGCACGTGCATCGAGGCACCCTTCAGCCGTAATGAATATTAATAGTAATTCATTTTTGGGGTAAGGAAATGGCGCAGTATCTGTTTCATATATCGTTCGACACCTGAACCGCGCCGTAAGGGAAGAGATAAAGGAGGGAGTGAAAGAAGAAAGGAAGAGAGAGGTACCGTAGTGCCGTAAAGGTGCCGTAGTGGAGTGCTCCCGAATAATTTCGACCACCTGGGGATCTTTAACGTGCACTGACATCGCACAGGACACGTGCGCTTTAGCGTTTTGCCTCCATAAAAACGCAGCAGCTGC
Source organism: Amblyomma americanum (assembly GCA_030143305.2). NCBI lineage: Eukaryota > Metazoa > Arthropoda > Arachnida > Ixodida > Ixodidae > Amblyomma > Amblyomma americanum. Next base: position 24,836 of record JARKHS020002602.1, on the reverse strand, counting down.
GGTTGGGTGCGAACCCGGGAACTCCGGATCAGTAGCCGAGCGCCCTAACCATTGAGCTACCGAGGCCGTAGGGCGAGTTAAGAAAATGAAAAGTGGTTTTCAAAAAAGGCAATGGCGCAGTCTCACATATATTGGTGTACACCCGAACAGCGCTTAAGGAAAGGGATAAAGGAGGAATTAAAAGAAAGAAAGAAGGAAAGGAAGGAAAGAAATGGAGGAAGAACGAAAGAAAGACAGAAATCAAGAAAGAATGAAAGAAAGAAAGAAGGAAAGGAAGGAAAGAAATGAAGGAAGAACGAAAGAAAGACAGAAATCAAGAAAGAATGAAAGGAAGAAAGAAGGAAAGGAAGGAAAGAAATGAAGGGAGAACGAAAGAAAGACAGAAATCAAGAAAGAATGAAAGAAAGAAAGAAGGAAAGGAAGGAAAGAAATGAAGGGAGAACGAAAAAGAAAGCAAAAAAGAATGAAATAAAGAAAGAAAGGAAAGCAGGGAAAGAAATGAAGGAAGAACGAAAGAAAGCAAGAAAGAATTAAAGAAAGAAAGGAAGAAAGAAGGAAAGGAAGGAAATAAATGAAGGAAGAACGAAAGAAAGAAAGCAAGAAAGAAGGAAAGAAAGAAGGAAAGAAAGAAAGGAAGAATGAAAGAGAAAGAAAGAAAGAACGAAAGGAAAAAAGAAAGGAAGAAATAAAGGTAGAAAGAAAGAAGGAAAGAAAGGAAGAAGTGCCATAGTGGCCGTCTCCGGAAAATTTCGACCACCTAAGGATCCTCAAAGTGCACACACATCGCACACACACCATGCGAGGTTTATTACTTTCCTTGAGATTTCTCGCTTATACCAAAATTAGAACACAAAGCCGCCCGTGTGCTGTGCGATGTCAGTGCACGTTAAAGACCCCCAGGTGGTCGCAATTATTCCGGAGCCCTCCACTACGGCACCTCATTCTTCTTTTCCTGTTTCATAAAATTAATAATTGTTTTTTTTGGGGGGAAGGAATTGGCGCCGTATCTGTTTATATCGGCGGACAGGGAAAGGAAAAAGAATGGAGTGAAAGGAGAAATGAAGAAAGAGGTGGCGTAGTGGAGGGCTCCGGAATAATTTCGACCACCTGGGGATCTTTACCGTGCACTGACATTGCACAGCACACGGGTGCCTTAGCGTTTTGCCTTCGTTTCACTACCCCAGTCACTCTAAAGGGTTCAAAAAGGCGGAGGATCACATGTACTAGAAGCCCCTACCGCGCAATATAAGCGCTAGCCGGCAATAGGGTAGGCCGCAGGCTTGAGCGAGCTATTACACCAAAGCATACAGCAACCGCTCCGATGTCTTTTATGTCAACGCGGATTTCCAAATTACAAGGCAGGATTTTTCACGGCCGTCGCAGTTTATGAAGACAATGAGGCGTGAGCTGCCACCACAATCCGAACTAATTCACCTGCAGAGGCGGAAGGAGCCGCCATCGCACTTGCACTGGCCCACTCCGCCATTGACAAAAACATAACCGAAATCTGCACAGATTTCCAGGCCGCATACCGCAACTACCTAAAACGATGGGTGACGCCGGCCACACATTACACTCTTCCACAGCCGCCTCTCTCGACCGAACGGTTACTCTGTCATGAATCCCTGAGCATGCCTAGATCTCTGGTAATGAGCGCGTTCATGCGCTGGCCCGAGAATTCTCCTCCCCCACCCGGACGATCGGGAACCCAATCCCGCGCAAGAGGCCACATCTGTCCTTTCTCTGTATCATCAAATCACCCCTTTCTACAAACTCATCCGCATGACATTACCACCACCACACAGTACCTTGTCGCCCTTTTCCAGCGGCACATGGCGGCGATTACAGAGGGCTGCTTTATTTTACCTGTCTTTCATGCTTTCAGCCCAGCTTCCCCCCCCCCCTTATTGTAATACCTGTGGCGTGCCCAAATCCACACTTTTTCTCTATTTCAATACCTGTGGAATGTCCTTCCCCACAGGCAGTACCCCAATCCCCAATCCCGCTCATTCTTCCTCGAAGGCTGATTTACGGACCGCTCGGCCCGCCGGCCAGAAATGGCTGGTGGACCGGGTTTCATGTGAAGCTCAAGCCCGTGGACTCCTGGACCGGTAGGGGACTGTCCTGAGAGATTTTTTTTTTGTCTAATGAAGTTGTTTCCAACCATGCATCTATTTGCACTGTGTTCCAGCGGTGGGTCATTTTAATATTTTCTTGGGTGCGTCGTGACCCACCAACTGAGCTGCTGCTGTCTACAGCTTCTTAGAACCGCATACAGGTGGCAGCAGCGACGCAGAATGTGCGCGTTTTGTAGACCTTGTGAAAAATCTCGGCTCTCTCTCACGGCTCCATAACCTTACCTTGTCATTGAGGCCGCACGCCTAAATGACGTGACCCAACACTGATCTGCGACGACACTGTGAACATGTCATATGCCGCCGCATTACATCAGGCTAACTCACAAGGCCCTCTTCCACCAATTCATCGCGCAACCACGGCACAGTTTCTTTTTCTAGGTGGACTAGCGCCGATAAAGCTCGTCAGGCGTGACAAATGCATCGTCTTGCTTTTTCGTTGCCTCGCGTCGGCACCTGTCCGCCAGTTCGTTATCGGCGTGGGATGTGTTTATGCAAGCATGTTCCTGCCGCAAGAAGCGTGACAACTTGTTAGGAGTGCTTGCTGACCGATGTTCTTCACTAAGATATCAATTTCTAGATTCCATTTCAGAATTTCAGGAAGCCGAGGGTGCGGGTTAAAAAGTATGAACTTTTTAGTAGGGTAAAAGTTATGAACTTTTTTCATAGAGAAAGGAATTTCATACAGAGCGGACATTCTGCGAAAACGCGCTAGGAAATGCGTCACGGCTGACCTTACCCGCCCTCCGTTAAGTGGCGCCACCAGCGTAGGCGCGCGTACGACGGGGCCGACGAGGGCCGAACGAAACTAGGAGACGGTCGTTTGCGCGAACCCGCTGCGGTGGCTCAGTGGTTAGGGCGCTCGACTACTGATCCGGAGTTCCCGGGTTCGAACCCGACCGCGGCGGCTGCGTTTTTATGGAGGAAAAACGCTAAGGCGCCCGTGTGCTGTGCGATGTCAGTGCACGTTAAAGATCCCCAGGTGGTCGAACTTATTCCGGAGCCCTCCACTACGGCACCCCTTTCTTCCTTTCTTCTTTCACTCCCTCCTTTATCCCTTCCCTTACGGCGTGGTTCAGGTCTCCAACGATATATGAGACAGATACTGCGCCATTTCCTTTCCTTATTCACCGACCGGCGTGCTCTGTCTAAACTGCTTGAAATGCTGCGCAGTATGGAAATATAAACATCTCTCGCCACTGTCACGAATTGCGGAGTTCATGAAAAAAAATATTGTTTTTTTAGGAAAGGAAATGACGCAGTATTTGTCTCACATATTTCGGTGGACACCTGAACCACGTCGTAAGGGAAGGGATAAAGGAGGGACTGAAACAAGAAAGGAATTCTCGCTTTGGCCGACGTGACGCCCGTGCAGCGCGCGCGCGCGCCTTACGCCGGAGTACCAACGCGCCTTAACAGAGCCTGCGCTTAACCGCTAACCAACGTATTCGGTGGCGCCATCTATGGGAGCCACTGAGCCCCCCCCCCCCCCCCGCACACTCACTGAATAAAAAAAAAACTTGTGCCGAGGCTCTTAGTCGAACAAGGACTTTGGCGTTTGAGGCAGAGACGCTATCACTCCGCCACGACGGCTCAAGCTTTTACCAAGCATAAAGGCGCATCTAGTGAATGAACTCCTCCGATGCCGAAGTCGCTGCGCTTCCGCTACGTATATCCTCGCCTAACAGAGCTAGGCCATCAGCAGTTTTTAAAGCGAAAGCTTCACTGGCCGCGAACTTGCGATTTCGCCGTGGCGGTTCACCGAGGATGCACATGACGTCACAACGCACGCGCCTCCGTGGAGCCGAACCGATCTGGCCGGGCCGGCGGCGGCTGGCGCACTCGGCGCGAAATAGAGACGTGCTCCAAGTACCCGCACAGTGCGGCCAGAGTGCGCCGAAGCCGCCGAACGCGTCGGCTGTCAAGCGCAGTTGGAATATAGAGGGTCTCGCTTTGGCTGACGTGACGTCGCCGTGCAGCGCGCGCGTTACGCCGGAGTATAAACGCGCCTTAACAGAGTCTGCGCTTAACCGCTAAATAACGTATTCGGTGGCGGCATCTATGGGAGCCACTGAAACCCTCCGCGCACTCACTGAATAAAAGAAAAAAAATAACCTGTGCCGAGGCTCGGAATCAAACCAGGACCTTTGGCGTTTGAGGCGGAGACGCTACGACTCCACCACGACGGCTCAAGCTTTAACCATGAATAAAGGCGCACCTAGTGAATGCACTCTTCCGATGCAGAAGTCTCCGCACTTTCGCTACGTATATCCTGACCTAACATAGCTAGGTAATCAGCAATTTTTTCCCCGACTGCGCTGCATTTCAAGCAGTTTAGACAGAGCACGCCGGCCGGTGTCACGAAATGAGGAGTTCATGAAGGAAAAAAATTATTGTTTTTTAGGAAAGGAAATGAAGCAGTAACTGTCTCACATATATCGGTGGACACCTGAACCGCGCCGTAAGGGAAGGGATAAAGGAGGGAGTGAAAAACGAAAGGAAGAAACAGGTGCCGTAGTGGATGGCTCCGGAATAATTGCGACCACCTGGTAATCTTTAACGTGCACTGACATCGCACAGCACACGGGCGCCTTTGCGTTTCGCCTCCAGCGAAGCGCGGCCGCCGTGGTCGGGTTTGAACCCAGGTACTCCGGATCACTAGCCGAGCTGCCTTAAGCACTAAGCCGTCGCGGCGGGCACGTAAAGAGCACACGCGTTTTGTGGCCTGCCAGCTGTTGTGGCGTGGTTCGTGACACTGCTGCGGTTTCCGATAGTGGCAAGGTGAGAGATGTGTTGTTTTTCGCCAGGCTGCGCTGCATTTCAAGCAGTTTAGCTGAGCACGCCGGCAGAGCTGGCGGGTGTCACAAACTACGCAGTTAGCTAGGGCTCGTTGGCAGCTGTGGCGCACTGGTTTAGCATTGACTCCTAAACGGGGACGCGATGTTTTTGTGGTTTCTGACAGCGGCAAAGAAAAAGAAAGGGTGCTGTCGCTACATTGCAAGCAATTTAGACAGAGCACCCCGGCCCTGCCGGTTGATGCCAGAAACTGCGCAGTTAACGAATGTGCGCCTGCTTTTTCGACGCGGGTAGTTTTGCTTCCACTCTTGCGGGAACACAGCAGTCGACTGCCCCCTAGGCATACAAGGCACTCCTTGCCTACTTGAGAGCGACTTGATTGAGTGACAAATTGTGACAGCGTTGTGCGTGTGTGTGTTATTCCTTTTTCCCCTTCTCTCTACCTCCTTTTAGTCCCCTAATCCCTCTTCCCCAGTGCAGGGTAGCCAACCGGAACCCCTTTCTGGTTAACATTCCTGCCTTTCCCTCCTCCTCTTTATCTATCTATCTTGCGGGAACGTGCTATTTCTTTATGAACCCAGTTTTACATAATTTGTTTCATTTCATATGTTGACAGTGAGGCAAATGTGGTAAACTTGAAAAAAAGAATGAGCAAGTGTATCGAAGGCAAACGTTCTGTGACAGCACGGGAATGCGCTTTTCAAGACGTCTGCAGAAAAGAAAACACGAAGGAATAAAAGCTCTAAAATCAAGAACGCGTGCGTCGAAAACTCTTTTGTCTGCGCTATTGAAAACTCGCACCGCACTACCGCATTTGTTCTCCGTCCACCCATGAGGCATTTTGTGAACATCTGGCTGGGAGTCCGTGTTGTGGCCGCCCGTGTGTCAAATATTCTTGACGAACAAAACGCGAAGTGTGCTGTCGATCCAGCTTTTACAGGGCACAGAATGACATTTGTGAATGAAGGAATGCTTGAAAATCTTTGGGAGATGACATCATGTGCTATCGTATGTAGTGCATCAGTGTTCCGCATGCGAAGTTCGTAAAAGCATGTTGTCCGTGTTCGTAATTTCGTCTCTTCGCCGCTTTCGCGTGTTTCACCTGTTCGACCAGTTTTAATATGAGGTGTATCAGAATCACACCGGATAATGACAATTTACATTCTTCAGCGGACGGTTCTCGGTGGGAACGAGAACCACGGCTGTGTGCCGCGATGCCGTAACAATGAGCCCACGAGAATCCAGAAAAGAACTTAGTGATGTGTCAGTGTGTGTGTGTGTGTGTGTGTGTGTGTGTGTGTGTGTGTGTGTGTGTGTGTGTGTGTGTGTGTGTGTGTGTGTGTGTGTGTGTGTGTGTGGCGCGTGTGTGCGCGCGTGCGCGTGCGTGCGTGTGTGTGTGTGTGTGTGTGTGTGTGTGTGTGTGTGTGTGTGTGGTGTGTGTGTGTGTGTGTGTGTGTGTGTGTGTGTGTGTGTGTGTGTGTGTGTGTGTGTGTGTGTGTGTGTGTGTGTGTGTGTGTGTGTGTGTGTGTGTGTGTGTGTGTGTGTGTGTGTGTGTGTGTGTGTGTGTGTGTGTGTGTGTGTGTGTGTGTGTGTGTGTGTGTGTGTGTGTGTGTGTGTGTGTGTGTGTGTGTGTCAAAATAAATGTTCATTTCACAAAGGACATGGTGTTTTTTGTCAAACGTCTCTGTTTGACAAAGGATGTGCCGTATTGAACAGATATAAGGCGTCACCAGAGCGTGGCAGGGCACAACGCATGCTAGCATAAAAAACTGCGTGCGCCTGATACCGAAACCAGAAGTTGTTCCCAGCTTACGCCCGAGCTGCTTGGTGCGCTACAGTCAACTGGGCCGCTGTGCCCTATGAGAGTGTCCGCTCTTTATGAACTTTCTTTTACTGTGTGCTTTTACTGTCACACAAGGTGAAACGTCGCTCGTAACTGTCTAGAGACATTGCGGTAACCTAGGCTCCCATAATCATCGGCAGGGGATCCGCCCAAAAGCCTCTCATCTGTGTCAAGAAGCTGGTAACACCTCCGCTATCATGTAGTTAATTTTACTTACTTGTTGGAAGTCTTTTAAAGGATGGAAATATGAAACTTTCGGAGGTATGCAAAATTTTGCTGGGCGACGTGCGGCGTCACACGGGTTTGATCCCCCACAACTGTTTTCCCTTAAAAAGCAGTGAAATCAGCTCACCCTTTTCATCCTTGTGTCCCCTCTTGCGTAACAAGAACTCGACATTCTTGTTATCCGTCTCCATTTAGGAGTAGACGAAGTGTGTGCATTTATCGACAGGCACGGCGCCCGCTTTGAAGCGCCATGTTCAGGTCCGCTCGAAGCCAGCTGAGCGCACGAATCACACCAGGGGTGCATTAACACGGCGTCGGGAATCGATGCGCCTGCGCTCGAAAGAAGGAAGGCCTCAGACGTTGCTGGCACATATCCACTACGGGGGAGTGGCCAAGACACAGGCGGGTAATTGCTGGATCCAGGAAAGTTTTGACGGGAAAAGGAGTGGTAATAGGATGTAGTCTGATAGATTGGAAGACGGAAGGACAGGGGTCCTGTTATCATGTTAACTTAGAGATCGAAGACGGGACAGTGGCTTAATGTGCATAATAGTATACAATGCCAGTAATGTTTCAATGTCGTACTGACTGAGAACGGGAAGAAGAAATTAGAATGGGAGACGCTGCGTTTCTTAAAGAAAATTTTGCACAGCAGAGCGCACACTCCTGTAGCTTGGTCCAGGCAAAGAAGCGCCAATGGAAAGAACAACCGCAGAGGACACAGGCAAGCCCAGTTGATGAAATGGAATTTGAAAAAGACGCTTCCTCAAATGAGAGAAGCGGCGGCAGAACAGCAGGAAGTGATCAATATATTGTCTCAGGTTCGGCACAAAAAGGGCACAGTGGGGAAGCCGCCAGGCCAGATTTGTGAAGGTAGAAATTTAGAAGGGGAACCAGGCAACGCAAGCGCGTGAAAGAGACCTCTAGTCTGCGTGAGCGCCAGTCTTTGCTACTCCAAGGATGCAGAAGATGCTGATATTCGGGAGATGATGTAAGAGCCGAGGCAGCAAATTCCTGAAATATTGTGTAGCTGCGAAACATCAGCGCATCTGTATATGCACTCGTTGGCAGGACAGCAACAATTGGGCCGCAGAGAGAGGCTCTTGCTAAGGAATCTGCAACCTCATTTAAGTGAAAACCCATGTGACCTGGTACCCAAAGCAACCTTACCGAATTTAGATGGAGCGGAATCAGGAACTTAAAGAGGCGCAATGCCCGAGACTCAGTGGGTGAGGATAAGGAAGAGCAAATGGACAAAGAGTCTTTCATAACCACTACCTAGGAAACGGTAGTTTCTAATTTTCGTAAGGCTAAGATTACTGCTAATAATTTGGCCAGAAAAATGGGAGTGAAGTCAGGAAGACGGAGAGAAAAGGACCAATCCAGTGAAGGCGAAAAAATTCCCACAATTGCCTTCTCGCGATCCTGCGAGCCATCGGTAGCAATAAGAACATGAGAGGGAAAGCACCTTAGGTGGTCCCGCAACAGACCCTGAAGAAGCGGGAAGGGCTGCAGCTTTGCATTCGGTGGGAAAATGTCATCGAATTCAATCTGGACAGATGATGAGTTGTTATACAATTGGCGGACATCTGTGAAATGAATATTTATGGGATCAAGGAGGGACTGCACGTAACATATCTGCGGGGTATGAAAATGAGACCAGGCGGCACTAAAAAAGCGGAAGGTTGACTAAGAAATATTATACTGGAAGCGTGAAGAGGTGAGTCGCACAATTTTAAAAATGTTTGAACTGTTAAAAGGCGAAACCTAGCAAATAACAATGGCATTCGCGCCTCAAGGTGCAGAACAGCATTGGCGACATATTTTAGAAGCCCAAGACAAAGGCGCAACGCCTCACGCTCCAACCGCACAAGAGGGCGAAGTTTATAGGCAGGAGCTCCTGAGAATAAAACACACCCGAACTCCAAAATTGGGCGGACGTACATTTTATAAATCATCAGAAGTGTATGCCTTGTCATGCCTGAGCTGGCACTACAAAGCCTGCGCAGGATGCCAATGGCCCGAACCCTATTGGCAGAAACTTGCTCAATGTGTGGCCGCCAGGAGAGAGTAGAGTCGTATATTACACCGAGATACTTCACCGTCTGAACTTGAGGTATTATGTTATTTCTATAGACCAGGCAGATATTTACAGGAACAGAAACTGGAAATACTAACAATGCGCATTTCTTCACATTGAGGGACACATGAATTCTTCCTAACCAGTTGTCAAGAACATTGAGGTAATTTTGCAGGGTTCGATAAAGAGTGTGAATGTCACCTGCTGATGCAAAAAATGCAATATCGTCAGCGTACACATATGTTTTCACATTTTTAATGCATGGAATTGAGCTTAGAAAAATGTTAAAAAGAACAGGTGAGAGAACTGATCCTTGCGGTACACCTCTTGTCTGTGTAAATCTCCTTGAGGAAACACCTGCACTCGCCTGCGCTCGTCTTGCGCCAGCTTGTCTTCGTCGTCGTTTTCACTCATTATCTCTAACGACCCTTCGAGAAGTGCTGCAAAAGAAGCAAGAGAGGCACCAATACTTAACGACACATGTACTAGTCGTGGCTTTCCGGCGAGTTGGCAAGTTCGTTTTCCTTTCGCAAGTAATCACGCTGTAAGCAATTACCGCTTATGTCAGTGCTTTCTAATGGCCTGAGGTTGTTTTGTCCATGCGATTATTATCTTGAGTCATCGCTCTCTGAATTACTCTTACGTTTCAGCTAGACGCATGAGTACGATCTAGATTACCATATATAGACTCCGTACGAAATCCAAAGTTACGCGTAGGTCAGATTTATTATTGCGAAGGCGTTTGATGAATATGTCCTGATTATCGTGTCAGCAAAACATTCTCCGCGTGATTACGTCGCTCTATGAAGATAAATGTGCAACGATTTATTTAGTTAGATAGCGTGTTGTGTGATCTCGCTGTGGGGAAAATTCAGTGAATGTGGTGCAATTAGTTATTAACTAAACACGAAAATTACTCTTGGACGTCGCAATAACCACGGAAGTCGACATAGCTTCTCCGCACGACTTTGTCATTCTATAAAGATATATGTGCAAAAGATTGTATTAGTGCGTGATGAGACCTCGCCATGAAAAAAATTTGGTTGATGAATTGTAATTAGTTAATAAAAGCGGAAATTACACTCTGACATAGCAATGGGCTGTGTTTATGTCCCGCGTTTCGTGTCAGCAAAATATTCTCCGCACGATTACGTCGTTCTGTTAAGATAAATGTGCAAACGTTTGATTCTGGTAGATAGTGCGTGAGGAGATTTTGCTGTGGAAAACAGTTGGTTGAAGAATTGTCATTACTTAATTAATTACACTTCGACGACACAAAAGCCACGGATGTTGACATGGCACCTGGATGTCAAAACAGCCACGCACGTCGGCATAGCACCTGGACGTGAAAAGAAAAATAAATTAAGTAAAAAAACCATAACAAAATTAAGTAAAAGTAAAAATAAGCGGAAATAAAAACAGTGAAAGTAAATATTAAAAACTATAAATTAAAAAATGAAAAATACATTGCGCATTGGCAAAGTGGAAAAAACGTGCGTCATAGAAAATTCCAAGCTTTCGCAATCCTCCACGTAAGCAGGCTGAAGTGCCCTGGTAATTTTTCTTCTCCGAAGCATTCATGTTTTGAAATAAATTCTTGCTTGAAGGTCGCGGTTAGAGAGGCCGCTCGACCGATGATATTGTCACGTAGTGGTGACGGCAGTCGAAGCAGCGATGAAGGCGGACGAAAGGATCTTCTAAAAGAACTGTTTATTGGGCTGACTTGCACCCAAAATGGACTGAATCACTCGGCGGCGGCGAAGCGACAAGCGTGCTCGGCGGTCGTCGAACAGAATGCCCGCCGCTGTCGGCCGTGCTCAATTTAAAGCTGATAGCGAACATTCGAGATAAAGGGCGCAAAGTTACTAGAACATTCCGGAACAACGTAGAATCAGCTTTGCCTGGCTGCGATCAATCGAGATAAATCTAGTCGCGTCTTGCGTCGCAAACAAAGCGATAAGGTGGTGTCGCGGCAGATTTGAAAAACGAATAAACACTGCAAATATTCGCGGCATTACTCCCCTCTCAAAGAAGCATCGACCCGATGCATTAAAACAAATAATGCGACTAGTAAGGGAAAAAAACGGATCTTGCGAAAATAGAGCATGGAAATGCAGCGGACTTTAGCGCGCATAATACGGCTTCAGACGGACTACATGGACAACTTCTGGTCGTACGCGGCGTCGCTGGGATGCAGTCATTGCGTCAGGGATGACTTCATAATCCAGTTCACCCAGCCGACGAAGAACCTTGTACGGGCCGAAATAGCGGCGCAAAAGCTTTTCACTCAATCCACGGCGGCGAATGGGCGTCCACACCCAGACTTGGTCTCCTGGCTTGTATTCCGCGTTGCGTCTTCGTAGGTTGTAGCGTCTGGCGTCGGACCGCTGCTGGTCTTTGATCCGTAATCGGGCAAGCCTTCGAGCTTCTTCTGCGCGTTCAAGGTAGGCGGCAACGTCGACGTTCTCTTCTTCTGTAACGTTGGGCAGCATGGCGTCTAGCGTGGTCGTGGCATCCCTGTCATGGACGAGTCTAAAAGGCGTCATCTGGGTGGTCTCCTGCACTGCGGTGTTGTAGGCGAAGACGACGTAAGGCAGGATGACATCCCAGGTTTTATGTTCGGCATCGACATACATAGCGAGCATATCGGCGATGGTGAGCGCGAAAAGCGGTTCGGCGTGTACTCTTCTCGACGCAGGCACTCGTCGATTTCGTGCGGACGTTGTCCGAAGCGTGGTCGTGGGGCGTTAACGGCAAATCCTCGAAGACCGATACGTCGGTACGGGCAGTGACGAAGAATATGGCCGGCCTCACCGCAATGGAAGCACAACGGCCGGTTGTCGGAAGTCCTCCAGGCGTCGCATTTCCTGGGGCTTGAGCGTCGGTCATAGGCTGGGCGGGCGGGGGCTGGGAGGCGGCGCTGTGGAACGATTGGCTCATCTCGGGGAGGACGTGGGGGTTGTCGCTGGGGCTGAGCAGTACTTACTGCAGCGGCGTAGGTCATGGCCTGGGGTTCTGTGGCCGTCGGGGTGCCAAGTGCCTGTTGCACTTCTTCCCGTACCACATCCATCAGAGTTGCTGCTTGTGGCTGTGGGGAAGATGGCAGTAATCGGCGTAGCTCCTCTCGGTCGATTTCGCGGATAACGTCCCGCAAGCTGTCGCTGGTGGTGGCCGGCGTGTCCGAACGGATTGCATAGGCAGAGGAAGGGCGGTTGTACTGCCGAGCTCGGACGTCGAGGGTCTTCTCAATCGTGCAGGCTTCCTGCATGAATTCCTCGACCGTTTTTGGCGGCTGACGGACGAGGCTGCCAAAGAGTTGTTCTTTTACGCCGCGCATTAAGAACTGAACTTTCTTTTCCTCGGTCATCCCGGGATCGGCGCGGCGAAATAGGCGCTTCATCTCCTCGACGTAACTGCGGACGGGCTCATTCGGAAGCTGGATCCTGGACTCGAGGAGTCGTTCGGCTCTTTCTTTCCTCACGACACTGGTAAATACCTTCAATAGTTCTCTCTTGAATAGCTCCCATGTCGCAAGGGACGACTCGTAGTTTTCGTACCACGTGCGTGCGGAGCCATCCAATGAGAAAAAAACGTGTCCAATCTTTGCCGCATCATCCCACTTGTTGAATGACGCCACGCGCTCAAATTGATCCAACCATTCTTCAGGGTCTTCGCCTAGGGATCCATTGAAAGTTGGCGGCACCCGCGGCTGCTGCAGTATGATCGGTGTCGACATCTTCGGCGAGATTGCGGTGCTCGTAGCCGCGTCTTTTCGCTGTCTTGTGCGGTCCGGCAGTTTCCCGAACTCAGGCTCCTCTCCCTGGAGACGTCGGCTGGCTCGCTGAGCTGCTGGCTCGTCCTCGGGTGCGAAGCGCTCAGGGCTGGCTTCACGACTTGAAGGGGGCGTCCGGAACATGGAAGGCTACCCAGCACCTCCACCAGATGTCACGTAGTGGTGACGGCAGTCGAAGCAGCTATGAAGGCGGACGAAAGGATCTTCTAAAAGAACTGTTTATTGGGCTGACTTGCACCCAAAATGGACTGAATCACTCGGCGGCGGCGAAGCGACAAGCGTGCTCGGCGGTCGTCGAACAGAATGCCCGCCGCTGTCGGCCGTGCTCAATTTAAAGCTGATAGCGAACATTCGAGATAAAGGGCGCAAAGTTACTAGAACATTCCGGAACAACGTAGAATCAGCTTTGCCTGGCTGCGATCAATCGAGATAAATCTAGTCGCGTCTTGCGTCGCAAACAAAGCGATAAGGTGGTGTCGCGGCAGATTTGAAAAACGAATAAACACTGCAAATATTCGCGGCAATATTACCTTTGGCTGCGAAACACGCTTTCTTCTAGAAAAAAGACCGACCCAATGAGTAGCAGCGCTTGTAAGTAATGCGCCGGCTGCACCTAACTTAACAACAAAATATTCGCCGTATAAATGGGTGACGCTATCTGTTGTGTATGTCATACGTCACAAGCGCTTTTGTTAAGCAGTTATAAAACCTCGGCATAAAATTGCTCGTGTTTGGCAGAACATAAACTGTTCAATGAGCATTTTCACGCGGACAACAGGAAAGACCACAAATGCAAAAGCGAGTAGCTGAACCAATGAACTTCAGCATCAAGTGGGATACCGTGCAGAGGTGCTGCTGTCATTTCAGCATTGCATGGACGCTTTAGAAGTATATCATCGAGTCTGGCCAGCACATTCGCGAAATTTGCGTGGAACACAAATCCGAAACTCTGGAAGCGGAAAGATGAACGATTGATTAATTGAACGATCGACCGAGCGACCGACCTACCCACTTACTGACTGACGGGCAAGCCCATATTGCATTACAACCACAAACGTTACCTTATAAGCGGAAAAGATGATGCAACTGTAGCGATCTGATCGAAATGGAAGAGCAGAGACGTGGGCAAGGAGAGAGCAGCCGTTAACATAGGCCTAGATAGACAAGGCACCTCCAATGGCCCTCATACTAAGGAGGTGGAAGCGATAGGTATACACAGATTTTGGCTGTGTACTCCATTGCAAATTTCATTCGTTACTAGGCTAACTGTCCAACGGAGTCGTCTGCGCAGCATGCCTACATGCATCCTGTCGGCGTTCGACCCGCGACACACGGACGACCATCCAATTTTCGCTGTATTTTATTATCTCTAGCTTCACAATCGGCAGTGTACTGCCAGAAAAAAAATAGACCTCTAATGTTGTGAACAATGCGCTAGCACGGGTGTAACAAATGAAAATTAACCTGAGAGCCTTGGTGCTGTGTTTTTATCTTCTTCCGAGCTCTCCCTTACATTGTGTTAAAGGGACACAGAGGACAAAGGCCTGTATTGATATGGTACCACCTTCTATGCAAAAAGAGACCACTCTTAGAGAAAGCGGAGAATTTATAAGCTCGACAAGGCCAGAAAAGCGAAATAGAAGAGCAGCCCCTTTACTGGCCTATTTCGCTAGCAAAATGCGTGCGTTGACGCAAGTTTTGGGACACAATACTATAGAAGCTGCGCACCACTTCCATTGTCTTCAAAATGGTGTCAACCTGCCTGTAGCAGTGAGGTCGTACCGAATCTGAAATTAGGGCACGTTGAGTCAATGGCAAGAAATTGCGCGCGGAATTATAATGCGGGGTTTTCCTCTGCAACTGCTTTTCTCATCTCGTGTCGCCTCTTTAGCTTCAACACGCTTTCATGGGGCACATTGTAGCTTTGATCACAAAGGCATAACATATAATTAGCGCTGTTTGACTGTAAACAAGCACAACAGATATCAGTTCCCTCTCCCGGCTGTACTTGCCATCACGTGATAAATCTCAGTCAACTCTCAACAAATAAGCCGCAAACCTGGAGCAATTAGATGAGTTTCGGAAGGAAATGCTACGCTCGTATCTAAGCTAACAACTTTGGATGGAATTATGAGCAATGTTGCTATCTGCCTGATATTCTGTTCTTAAAGGCCGACTCAAAGCGTCGGGCTGGTTTACACATATAAAAGTTTGCACGTTCATTTGTGTTTTTTCTCAACGTAAAAAGTTTGCAGCTATACACATCCGTAATAGAATTCGAGTGGGCGAGGCGGTGATTTTTAGACCGGCCGCTGCTATCTCGTCATTAGCAGCTGTAAATCAGCATATGAATCAGGTAACCAAATTTTACTTTGTTCAATCATACTTTAAGTGTTGATTACATAGTACACGCAGAAGACCCTGCGACCGAAAAGCAAGCGTTTAGTAATAGAATTTATCGCTTAGAAGTTCCGAGCATCAAGGCTTTTTAAAACCTCCGAGACATGTAAACAACCCCCACATCGCAGTATGTAACAGATGAGGAAGGTATGAATTTCAACTGATGGAAAAGCATAGCATCGCAAAAGGATGTCCTCGTTACTATTTGGAATAGATTTAACAAACCTTGTTCTCTGTCCTTCATGCGTCTAACGAAGCTAGTTATTTTGTAGAAAGAAAAGGTTGTGTGTGGCTGAAAATGAAACGAGAAATAAGTCGGTATTACTGAGGTTTTTACAGATTCCAGGCGAGAAAATAAATAAGTGCGCATTGAAAAACTTCCTAATAGTCATTGTTACAGGAGCTTCTATTTAAAATAGGCCGTAATAAAGATTGACAAACACTTCTTTAATATATGTGCCATACAGCAAATGAGGACTCTTTTTCATAAGTTATTTCCCTATATTTCGCTCAAATGCACAAGGCCTGGTCTATATTTTATTTGTCTTTAAATATTTTCATTTTTGCTTATAAATCCTTGCACATTCGCATTGTACTAAACTGTTTGAGTCTACAGATATGTTTGTTCATCAGCCCTAGTTATTCTCAGTCTCGTTCTCAAAGGAACGCCTTCAGTATTTTTCGGAGAAAAAAAAACAAAATACACGTGACCGTAAAAATACTCACCTTTTTGGAATACCTGACTGAATTCCTGAACCTTACAAGCAGTCTCAGCCACAAGTGGTGAGAATTCCAGCAAATGAGCCGCTACATGTGGTGCCCTTGGGTCGCTCTCGTTTCGAATGCCTCTTGTGCAGACCGTCGGCAAATATTTATTGCCGTGCATTCATTCTGCGCAACTATTATAACATTGTGACTGCGTCGGTGCCAGCGTAAAGGGAACTAGCAGGTCTTGACACAAACATTTTTCCCAGAACGTACCCATGTATAATTTTCTTCCCTCTCGTTTCCGAAAATTGAGACACTGACTTATAAAAACTGACAAATTTAACAAAAGAAATATCTTTGGACACCCTTCCTTCCATCCCCTTTCAATTCGCTGAAAAGATAGCAGCCAGTCACGGCTGCCTCCGACACGTCGAAGACAGAAAATGTATTTTCTTGTTCAGAGTGAACACCCCGAATAAACTCGCTTTTCATATTCTGCCTCTTCAAGGTGTGCACATTCTAACATACCCTATTTCATTCAGCGCCTGTTTTGCCAGCAACGCTACTAAAGAAAGCCCCGTGGAGAATGAATTGAGTGAGCTGAAATAAAATCAAACCGCGGGATTTGGTTTTTGTTTTCCTAGAAAGCGTGTGCGCTGTTTTTGGCATTCCTGTTAGAGAAGTAGTAATTTATTTTACTGCGATAAAAGCCTGCTCGAGAACAATGCTCTAAACAGCTGCAAGTTGTCACGTGGAACAGATCTTGTCGCCCATAACAAAGAGCGCAGTCAAGCGCGAGGAAATATGCGAGTGGTGACGTCGCGCATAGAGCACACTTATTTTTTCTCATCGCCTGCCTTGTATAGGGAAGGAGAAATTCTCACTTAAATTAATATGGCTGTGTTTAACTGTCCAGCAAATGAGCAAATGCACAAGCCTGGTCTATATTTTATTTCTCTTTAAATATTTTCATTTTTCCTTATAAATCCTTGCACATTCGCATTGTACTATACTGTTCGAGTCTACAGAAATGTGTGTTCGTCAGCCCTAGTTATTCACAGTCTCGTTCTCAAAGGAACACCTTCAGTATTTTTTGGAGAAAAAAACCAAATACCAGTAATAGAATTTATTGCTTCGAAGTTCCAAGCATCAAAGCTTTTTAAAACCTCCGTCTAAGTTTTTCTTTTCGTTAAAAGTGACTCCCGGCTGCTTTCTGGCATTGCTCACGCTTGTACGGTAGCAAAATACCCACTAATCGCCTATAATATAGAATTTAGAAATCCGCCCGCCAGTCGATTGAAACTCCTGACGTCTTTACTGCAAAGAACGGCTTATCACTTTTTTGAAGTTAATGGAGGTGCAGCGCAATGTCTAAGATCTTCGCCCAAAAATCGATGTGGACGCAAGCATCTTACTTGCGACATCGACCGGTGATGGCGCCACCTGTAATTCGTTTTCCGCTTTTTCTAGCCTATAAATGATCCATTTGCGCTGAGAGTGGTCTCACTGTGATTAGAATGCGGTACCGTATTGATACAGGCCAACGTAGATCTGCCTTAAGTGTCTCTTCAAATGCTCCTGACCAAGTTTTGACAATTCAAATAAACAAGCTGAGTACCTAGATCCTGCCTAATGCTAGTCTCTGCAAAATGTTGGAGCCATGCCCGACCTTTATTGTGCTACAATGTGACGCAGGGACCGTCTAGGCTATATTCTGAAAGCGTGGCTTAGCCCGTTAGTCATTTCAAAAGCAGCGTAATGGTGATAAATATCCAGCGACAGGTTCTTACGTGCTGTTTTAATGTAAATGTTGCATGCAAAGCATTTGGCTTCCCCATCCTAAATCGTCATACACGCTTTTTCCTAGCGCTTCACCCAGGCAGGCAGGCAGATAGCTAGTCAGATCTGAATCACACGAGGCTGATGGACAAGGGGCAATTCTTGCCTCAATATTTTCACGAGACGCATTTATTAATCTATTTTAAGAACTATGTCTCTGGATTCTGGAGCAGCTCACTGCAGAAGAGAGGCAAAACACCTTATCCTTCAGTGCTGGCGCTTGAATTTCGGCCTGCTAGCATGTACCACCGTTTCCACCGTTGCTGCAACCACCGTCGTCACCAATCAGCCACTCAACAAGTTTGTTAAAGGGCCGGAGAAGGTGGAGATAAGTAGGTGAAGAAAGACTGGCGAATCAGAAGTCAGGTTCGGAAGAGGGAAAGTTCGGGACTGAACACGCCCGCTCTTTCCCTGGATCCTCGCCTGACTGCTTGCAAAAAGTGGGTGGTAGCCCCTGAGCGGTTTCCACGCTGCTTCTACCATTGGAAACACCTCGCCCATGCAGTCGCCGGAATGGTCGTCCGCTTCGAGCGTCCACAGAAATATGCCGCCCATCCAGTATTTCCGGAACCACTTGACCTGAGGCATCGAAATAGAAAGGAAAACTTGTCATGAGCTTGACACATGGTCGAACTAACGAAGGCATGCTTTTGATCCGCGGTTTGTCTTAACGCACGGCATGAAGTCGCACCTATCGACAAGCGCAGAAAAATAATCTTCACAATCTGATCTTTATCTGATGCTTTTTTGTCAGTCGAATCCCTTAATCACAATCTTGTTTGGTTGCTGCATCGCCAGATATGCGCACGAGCCGCGAAGTGTACTTATGGCATTTCTGCACTCTTTTTTGGTTGCTGTTTTCTTTGATAAAGCTCCTAAGAATAGGCTCGTTGCTTGTTTTGAACCCAACAATGCACCAAATTGCTTACTCTCATAGGATCTGAATTTATTTCGAAAATAAAGAAAAATCGACACCTCGGTTTTTAGCTCTGCACAGAAGAGGGACGAAAAGAGATGCATGGAGTATTCTTCATGGATGTCATACCTTGACGTCCGTGCTGTCTTTGTCGTCGCAGCTGACCCACTGGTCTTTGTGGTATATGTAAGGCGTCGCTGCGTACTTCACCCATTCTCGCTTCCAGCCCATGTAGCTGGCACGTCGGCACGTCTAGCAACAACATAACATGAATAAGTGTCTTCAGTGTTGCAAAGAAGAGCCTACCTTGCCTTCTATCTATGTACCGCTACGAGTGTGTGAAAATTTATAGGGAACCGAAAGAAACAGTTATTTCATAAATCCAGCCATCATTTTTTCTTCTTTATGGCAATGGGCCATCTTCAATGTTGGAGAGTAAAGTGCAGTGGGTGGCAACCTTTTGGAAGTTTTTCTACAAATTTTTGTTTTCTCCTATCGGTTCAGAGGCTGGCACTCAACTGCATCACAATATGTCGACAGCCAGTGCAGGAACTTTATGGCTCATAAGGGGTGCTTCTGATATGTTAGCTGGACAACATAAAATGACGCGACTTCTTTAAGAGCCTTAGCGCTATGGCTCTCGATTACTCAGCTCATGATCCTGAGGTTTCTTCTTGGTTGCGGCTTCCACCCTTTAAGGATTTCAGCTGACAACGAAAGAAACTCACAGGACGGTAACCATTGCTCAACGCGACATTCAGCTGTAGCTTTTAAGATGTATATATATAGCGTTATATTGAGTAAGATATCATGAGAGCGAGCTCATATATGTATGGTTATGAAGGACTGTTTCTACACATGCTCGTTCTTTGGCAAGAGATTTTCCCCAAGTCGTCCCTCTAGGCAGGTGGAACCACCGCCACTAACGCTCCATTGGTTCCCTCCACCTTCAAGGGCATCCACTCTTCGAGTGGTTCCACAGGACAGACACACTCTGGTTCCCCATTTCTCGCATTAGCCATACCCTCCTCCTTCCACGGTAACTCTTCTAGGGTAGCTACACTCCGGGTGGTTCCCGTGGCAACCACCCTCTGGTTACGCATTTCTACGCTCTCGCCATACCACCTTTATTTTCTGGTTGGGGATTCCTCCGGTGTCGCCATACCATCCTCTTTCCACGATAACCACCCCACGGTGCCGTGGCAGCCCTTCTTCGGTTACGCACTCCTACGCTCTCGCCATACTTATCTCCTTCCACTATAACCATTCACCGAGTGATTCTCATGGCAACCACCCAGCGGTTGCAAACTCCAGGAACGGGCGCTTAGCAGCTGTTGCTCTAAAACGAGCGTCTTGGGGAGCGTTGAAAAACCCAGGTGGTGAATGACACCTCTAAATGCGTGCACTACGTGAAGGCACGAATACAGTCGTGTGTTTTGTACCTCAAGGTGTTTTGTGCCTGAAGGTGAACGTTGTATAATAACCATTAACCCCCTTGGGCTTCCCTGTGATGCATGTCGCCAGAAGTGGTGGCAAACGATAGGGATTGGCACTGTCTATGCAACATCAAAAGCCGATGTGTCGTAGCCTTGCATGCTCACCTGTCAAGGCAGACCTCTCCTGTATACATTAAAGTCTCTCCTCCTCTTGTTAACGACTACTGCAGGGATAGCTGTTGTACTGGGCCCTAGCAGGCGGCCTCCGTGCCATAGAAAGTCCATATTTAATCTCGCGACTGCAAATTCGTGACTATCACTTGACGAGCCACGCGAGTTGCGACCCTTGTCACACCCTGTCACAATGTCTGTAAGTCCTTAAATTCCCTGTAGGTTTCTGGCATTACGAAAGGTCAAGCAGCAGCACGGCGACAGCCTACACTGAGTTTATTGCGTTAAGCAGCAGAACGTTAACAATAGTAATTTTAATACCTCTACAATGAAGGTGAGTGCAACATGCGTAGCGGACCGATTAATCACCCTAAGGATAGACAACAACCCAGAAAAAAAATAAGCTCTCAGTAATATTTTGCAAAAGTTACAGTGCACTCTTACCGAAGACAACAATCGTGTTGTAAGCAATATTATTTTCAGTTAAAATGTAATTAGGTTCATTTTACAGCGAAAGCTGTCATAACTTTTATTTAGCCATGCAGCCCTGCATTCTATCATGAAATCTACAGCGTCAGACGTAATATGTTAACTACTTAGTGAAATTAATTAAAATACGTTGATTTGCCACCTGCCAACAGTCACGGCTGACAGGCAGAAAATTGGAGAGAGCAAACTTTCTCTCCACGTTTAGGAAAGGAGATGGCAAGAGCAAATTGAGAAAGATAAGAAAAAGTTGCTGCGGGAGGCCACGGATGGCCAGATAAGATACCGATAACTCGCATAAGCAAGGCTACGCTTTCTCTAGTGCCTGATAATGTAGACTACACGGCAGAAAGCGGGACTCAATGAATAAATAAAAAATGTAACAGCTTTCGCTGATTGCTGCGGTAAGCTGTTAAGCATAGCTGCACAAAACTTTTTGTGCTTAGCTAATTCCAACGATTTCTGTATGGCTCATTACGTATTTTGAGCGGACTTTGACGAAACTGATGGCCATTGCTTCACTACGCTTTGTAAGAAATATTCACCAGTCTCAGAAGAGAGAGAGAAAGACGGAAAGACAGGGAGGTTAACTAGGCAGCAACAGGCTCGGAGCAAAATAAAAACTTGGCACCTCGGTTCGGAGTTGACATTCTTGTGTTTATGTAGAATTTGCAGCCGGTGCCTGCAGTAAGTTAAATAATGTTTCATCTATTTCTGTACCTCTAGGAGCACAAACCCAAAAATATTTGCACTGACACAGAAGAGAATTGATAAATATTTTTAACAGTATCAAGGCAAAACAATCATGGCATGTATAGCCATCCTATGCTACAAGTTGCGTCACAAACTTTACGCAAACGGAGTTGCAAACTTCAACTGTGCGATGTGTTCAGTACAACAAGCAAAATGAATCGATTTGGTTTAGTGTGAAACGTTAATACAAATTTTTACACGGAAAAGATAATTAACACTTCTTTAACGCCGATGTTCATCGACTCTCTACGGTTTATGCACCGAAGGCGACGTAGGTACTAGTGGTGGTGGTAGTGGTTTTATTAAAAATAATATCAAAAAGGAAGGAAAAGATTTTTGCTAGCCCCGGCATCTGCCATCGATACTGAAGCACCTGAGCTGGGGCAGCGGAAATAAAGGACAGCAGGCAGAATGGAGAAATGATATGAAAGAGGTGAGAGGACAGGAATAGAGGATAGGGGGAGAAGTAATATGTACAAACTATTTGCACAATAAGAAATGTGTCCACGTTGTGCGCGTGATTAGTTCATTTTAGAGGAATTAAATCACACACGCGCACAGCAATGTGTTGGTTACAACTGGAGTGGGGCGTCCAGTTATTAATCTTTCAAGGTAGAACTCGCGGAGCGTTCGGTCACGGCGTGTAACTACCTGAGGGAGAACAGACGGGACGTCAAGGCCGTGTGTTCGAGGAATGCACGGAGGCTCACCAAAGTTCGCTCACGAGTACGCGCACTGCCCTGCGGCCACAATAGCGTCTTGATGGAGTCTGGTAGTATGCCCTGCGCCCTATAGGCCGCGAGCATATCGCGACGAGCATCGGCGAACGCGGAACAGCGAAGGAGCAGGTGTTCTAGTGTTTCCACTGCACCGCATCCGTCACACACATCACGATTTGTATCAGCAGAAGTAAGAACCAAGTATAAAAAGTTGTTCAGAGAAATTATGATCGTACAAGCTTTCTTTATGAAGAATGAAGAGAGAAGGAAATCTCCTTAGCGCATCTTATTCAGGGAGAACCTTCACCCTTAGGCCAAAGTGTCAGAGGATGTTATTTCCCCCTGGTGCTCTGTACTAAGCATGGCTTGCTTGTTTAAACCTGTCCGTTGCGGAAAGGAAATAAGGCTTGGCTGTCTCGAATAGCGCACCGAGCTCATAGTGATTCGATATTTAGAAGAGTCATTGCAAGGCTGATTATTAAGGGGAAAAACTAATGCAAAAACGTTTCTACTTTAGAGAGAAAAAAAGTCGACGACATCATGCAAACGAAAATTACATGTTTTCTCCTTCAACCTATGATTTATATGATTCTCGATTTTTTTTGCGAGCGGAAAGCTGCCCCTAGGGCTGCAAGCGAGCATCGCTTTTACGGGTATGAAAGATATTTTTTTTCCTCCGCAATGCATGATGTTTTGGAGGTGCAGCGGGCTCTGTAAAAAAAACTTTTTGAGCTCATGGATCTGCAGCGCTTGAATCATCCGCGTAATTCTTAATTTTAATCTTCTACTTAATCGTTTCTTTGGAGTCATCTTCACAGTGCTTAGCGGCGACAGCTGCATGTGCCTCAGCACTCGAGAAAGCGTTCCAAACAGACGAGAAGAGAGCTAATTCGGCATATGACGGGAGCTCAGGTACGAGTGGCCTCTGCTAGGGGAAGATCTTGCGCAGCAGTATGATCATGCGACTTCTTTTTATCTGAGCAGGAGGGCTCCACGACCGAAATTTTGCATCGTAAAAGGAATATGCCTTTTAATTCACTTTATTTCATCGTATTCGCGAGTTCCTGTGTCGCATATTTTGAATCTTGGTCGTCTGGGCAAGAGGGCCAGGTTATTTATACTCCTCGCATGGTGGTTTCGAGTTTACTGCATCAGTGTCAGACACACGGGAGAGGACCCAATGCAAGCTGCAATTTTGCCGATAGTACGCTTTGACCAGCATAGTTAGTTAGGCTTAGAATAAGCAAATGAACATATACGGAATATTTTGCGTGGAGCAGTCATTTGAGGGAGCAAGATTTTGTTTATGAATTCGGCGCTAAACTCTCCGGCAAGTACCAGTTCACGTCGAAAGAGCTGGCTGAAACACACCTCTAAGAATACGGGTGCTTAAGGAACGTTTCGGTACTAGTCCACCGTATACGCTTTCAAACTAGCTCGTTTTTATTATGTTGTATAGAAAAACAGGATACGCACTCACCTCGACGTAATCCAGATAACCTTCCGTCCTTGTCAGGTTTCCGGCATGGCCTAGCGGATGTTTCGGGTTGAGCTTCGCGCTGACACCGTTGTACATCGGATCGTTGAGCGTGAAGCTGCGGCTGTACGTGGCGATTCGCGGCACCATCTTGTACCTAGGCACACCGGCATCGCTCCACCTTCCAAGGCAGGATTCCTGGGCGTAGTAATATGCAGATCGAACAGCCAGCTGGAGCTAGATGCTCAAAATATTGGCATCTACCGGGCACATTTTCGGTGGCTTAAGTTGTGCCTATCGCGCATCAGTGAGCTAACAAAATTCTAGAGGTTTTCAGGATAGCGCTAAAAACATTACTGTTTCAAAGATTTTCTTCACTGCACAAAGAACGTCGTCTTTTTTCCCTTTTGTGGTTCCTTACCACGTATTCCCTCGAACTGCTCGGGTGTCATGGCCTTCAGTGCTTTGTGTCTCGGTGTCGGCTCAATAATAATAATAATTAGTTTTCTGGGGAAAGGAAATGGCGCAGTATCTGTCTCACATATCGTTGGACACCTGAACCGCGCCGTAAGGAAAGAGACAAAGAAGGGAATGAAAGAAGAAAGAAAGGAAGAGGTGCCGTAGTGGAGGGCTCCGGAATAATTTCGACCACCTGAGGATCTTTAACGTGCACTGACATCGCACAGCACACGGGCGCCTTAGCGTTTTTCCTCCATAAAAACGCAGCCGCCGCGGTCGGGTTCGAACCCAAAATTATTTTGCATTGTCGCCTCAAGCCGCTTATGATTCCGGGAGCCAACTAGAAACTCGCAATCTACCGCCTAGGTGCACCCAATATATGTTTAATATTAGCCATCGGATAATCTAGCAATTAATAGCGTTCACCGCTGTTCCCTAGGAATAAACCTATATAAACAACAAAACCGATTAGAACCAATAAATAAGAATGAGTGAATGTCGCCAGTTGGTCGCACTGTAGATATTGAGAGATACCTCTCCTTTTCTACAATCTACTAGTTGTCTTCCCCCTAAAAACAAATATTCACCTTTTTCAGCACG
>JARKHS020002601.1:0-65788 GCA_030143305.2 Amblyomma americanum | reverse complement strand
CCCTCTAATCTCGTACGGATGATGTCTGCTAGATATATTAACGCACGCCGCAATGGTAGCTGCGTATATTCAGTGGTTGAAATGGACTTTGAAAACCAGCACTCGGACTAGCGTGCTCCCAGGCCACGTAGGTTGGTGGCGCCGTCTACATGGAAAAGATAGCATCTACGCAGGCAGTGGCTCATCTGTGCATTTAATTTTCCAAGGTGGCGGCAGATGGCAATGTCAACCCATGGGCTGTCTTAACCGTCTGAACCACACCCAGCAATTCTGCACGAAAGCATTTTTCAACGGGAAAAAGTTAATGAAAGCCATTTTTTATGTATTGTGAGAGTTCACTATAGCAATCAATATTTGGGCAGATCTCCCTTGAGCAGGCGTGCAGTGTTTTGCTATTAAGGTTTTCGCTGTCGTCAAAAACGTTCCCCAACTGTTTTCTGCGGCAGTCTTCAGTACTCGAGGCGAGCGATGGGAAAACTTGGAAAAGAAAGATATTGCTACGCATCGGAAGAATGGACCATTGCCATCAGCATAACAGTGCCTTAAAATATTCCAATGTTCAAAATTTTTGACCAGGAATGCGGGACTTGTGGCGCGTTCATAGACGGTTTAATAGGCCGCGGTAGATTTCTGCCGCATTTACGACGCAATTACCGGGGCGGAAATACGCTGTTGCACGAAGAAAATGTTAACATGCGATAGCCGTGCGAAATTTTAGACAGTCGGAACAAAGGTATGAAAAAATACCATGAGAGCGTGTGTTGGTCTTCAAAACAGATGATGGTAGACGTGAATGGGGAAATCTCAGTTTTAGATGTGGTTAATGCCGAATTGAAGATGCTGTTTGTTATAACCATATAACGTTAAATGTATTCTAGGTTGGCAGAATGAAAAGCGTTGCAATTACGATTTGTAGTGAGGTCGTTTGTACCTGCGGAGAACACTCGGTGGCGCGGAGTTTGTTGGGAGCATATATGGGGAAATGTTTTTTTTTTTCTGCTTAGTTTTATCGGCCGCTTTTGCTTACCTTTGGAAAGTGTTGACAGATAGTGCTCTACAAAGCATTCTACGTAGTCCGCTTCGCCAGCTTCTCCTTCTCCGTCATTACTCTTCGGCGCATGCGCTGAGCCAGTGCAACCGCGAATGCCCCATATTCAGCGACATACCTCCATGGTCCCCGTCTCCGCTTGCGGGGATGTTCCACTACGGTAGACACAGGCGGCTTTGATTCTGGCTTCATTCCAATCTGATACGCGGAGATGTACACTATACACGCCTGCACAAAACCAAGAGCCGCTGCCATTCGCCACCGAGTCCGCCACGGCGCTCGGCCATGTCATGCGAAGCGCAACTGCCAACACTTCCTTGTCACGTGGTTTCATGATGCCACACACCACGTCGGCCAATCAGCGCTCGACGATGTGACTCGACCCTGTGACCACGTGACCACATATCGAATTTTACGACTCACCATGGCGCGTAGTCGCGACTAACCACCTCCCTACATGTGACGTGGTCTCAGGCACCCCGCTGACCAGACAGCGCTAGAACATGTCACGTGGCCTAATGACGACTGGTCTGCGAATTTCATGGCTAACCATGCCCTGTTCATATACTTTTTTCGGGAGGAGGCATCTAATGCCATCGCTTTGAAATGACTGAATTTTACGCTCGCCCCTATAGCTAAGTGACGGAGATATCTCCCCAGCTGCCCTACCCTTATGACAGCGCCTACTAACAGGCTAAGAAAGACCATTCATCCATCCCAGTCACGTGCACGGAGGTGGACGATGAGGCAGGCGCCTGCTACCAAGCGTACATGGCCTATAGGAGTAAAGCTTACCATGATCACACAAACGCAGATGGCACAGTTTCATTAACCAGCGTTCTCCTTCACCATAACGCAGACTTGAATCGCATTCCGTTCTACTTTATGCTGAACCCATAACGCCGGAAGCCTATAAAGTGCTTCCTGTGTAGCTGCCTCTCTAACGGCATAGTGCCAAGAGACCGTCTGGGTTCATATGAAAAAAAAAATTCCGTACAAGTCTGTCTGGGATCTAAAACAGATAGCAGCACTGCAGGGCTGAAGGTGGCGTGAAATCGGCAATACCAAACGGCGGCGTACTGGGTTAAGATGAATTTGCGACCGTCCGGAGACAAGTGTATGACTACTGTGGCTATCCGTTATTTACCAGTCAGCTTTAAGAAATAATTTGACAGGTGGCTGTCTCATAACAGTAATGAAGTGGCATGACGCATCTCCTCTTCTCTTCGCTAGCCGCTGCGGTGGCTAAGTGGTTGTGGTGCTCGGCTGCTGACCCAAATGACGCGGGTTCGATCCCGGCCGCTGCGGTCGCATTTCGATGGAGGCGAAATGCTAGAGGCCCGTGAACTGTGCGATGTCAGTGCACGTTAGAGAACCCACGGTGGCCGAATTTTTCCAGAGCCCTGCTCTACAGCCTCCCTCATAGCATGAGTCGCTTTGGGACCTTAAACCACATGAACCAAACCAATCTCTTCTCTAATCTTCATCGAGGAGAGTTAGTTCAGCCGAGATCGATGCAGCGAGCAATACATATACCATGAAAGTGTGGTTCTTCCGGACATCTTTAACATTATACTAGGCCTCGTAGACGCGCGACGACTGTGAAGCAGAGTTGTCTTGACTGCAGTCGAGGAATTGCACCAGCAAGGAATGGAATTTAGGATAAGGTCGTTTGATCAGATGGGAGTAGTAACAGGACCTTGTCGCTGGCAACAAGTGCACACGTCGGGAACTTTCCATCATAAACTTCTTTTGTTCCACCTTAGGTCTCTTGAGTTCCTCTTGCGATATACTTTATGTATCCTATAGTCATTGGCGCAGCTCGATCATGTGGCCATATGACATCTTGACGTGATCGGCCATGCGCTCTTCACCCCAACGATTTTTTAAAATAGCCATATTGCCTCTCACATGTCTGCCGTATAACATGTCGAATGGCGAGAATCCTAGAGTGGCCTGCGAATCTTCGTGATGAGCGAATAACAGTGGAGCCAAATATCAGTCCCAGTTTCTGAGGCTCTCTTGGCACATTCTTTTGCCATTTGATTCAAAATGCCAGTGAAATGTTTCACAAGGCCATCAGCCATGAGGTCGTACGTAGTGGTGGGCAACTGCTTGAAGGAAAGCAATCGAATGATTTCTTTCGTGAGAGCAGACGAAGATGTCCTCCTACGATCAGTGATAGGATAGGATAGCATACACTTTATTGCTCTTACATGGTCTTTCGGTCAGACAGAGGTCTTCATCTTCAAGTAGATGTCTCCCACCGTCTTGCAGAGGTCGGCGCCCCTATTCCAGGGCACCGCTGAGTTTGGCCGCTCGCTGGAATGGATGACCAATCCTCTTTGGAGGAATGGGTTATAATTTCGCGAGGGTCACCTACTCGTGAGATCTCGAGGAGGGTCCCGGCGATGATCAGGACAGCAACCGCATCCGGGTAGTGAGTGGCATAGTCAACTATGATAAGCAGGCAGCGGTTGCCTTTGACCGATGTGGGCGACAAGGGCCAGATGATATCGATGACCATCAGTTCGAAGGGAGTCTCAATAACGGGCATAGTACAGAGTTGAGCGCGGCCGAAGAGGTGTTTAGGGACAGTTCGCCCACAAATGTCACATGATTTCACGAACCCCTTAACAACGACCTGCTCACTCTGGCCAGAAGAACTGTCCACACACGCGACCTGCTGTTCACTCGTGTATCGTGTGCATTGGTGCCCGGAGAAAATTACTTCCAGCTGCTATTTGTAGAACAAACTTCTGAAGACTTACTAAAACGACAAACTGCTCAGTCCTTTACAGGCTGGTAAACTGTAACTACGGAAAAGAAGGCCTTTCAGCAGCGCAAACTTTAGCTCTGCGGATCTCAAAGTCGACCATAATAAGGAACACGGAAAAGGGGCATATTTCGCTGGCCTTAATGGTCAGTTCCTGAAGGAAACGAAATGGTGCAGAGATAGGCAGAAAAAGGCTCGCACACTTGATGGAGTAATAGTGTTTAATTGCGCAAGCAGTAGGAGTGTAAAAATGTGAAAATGCAAATATTTTTCCCATGCATTGTTGGCGTTTATAGCCGACACCGGCCTGCGCATGTAAGTACATACAGGGTGCTTCATCTAAGACTTTACACCATTTACAACAATAGGTTTTTTTGATTTAGAAGAGCGCACGTTTTTCGGCACAGCATTGTCAGCGGTGTAGTACATCAGAATACAGCTAAGACATGCTTACTAGCAGATGGTTAATTAATATTGAAGAGTTACCTTTTTAACTTCTTATCGTTAGGCTCTTTAATTATTGAGAGGCGTCTAGCCCACAGTAAGTAATATCCATATCAGTTTCTAGAATTTCGAAAACGCGGTTACCCTCGGCGCTGCGGCCCAACAAATTTTGGCTACATCGCCCCAAAATGCATGTGCATTCGAGAAGCTTGCAAACAAAGCAACCTCTCCAGTGTACGTAACTCGCCAAAATAGCCAAAATTTGTTGGGTCACAGCGCCGAGGGTAACCGCGTTTTCGAAAATTCTAAAAAATGATATGGATATTACTTACTGTGGGCTACACGCCTCTCAATAATTAAAGAGCCTAACGATAAGAGTTAAAAAGTTAACTATTCAATATTTGTTGACAAGCCTGCTAGTTAGCACTTCTTATCTGGTAATGATAGACTACACCACAGGCAATGCTATGTCAAAAAAGCCGCTGTTCTAAATCGAAAATCCTTTTTGTAAAAACTGTGTAAAGTCTTAGGTGAAAACACCTGCATAGCTAAAAAAATATTTTTCTCTCTATCTGTGACTTTGGAGAAAGCAGCATCCACACTCCACAAGAACCACCCACGAGCCACCTGCCTACCTAGGGGGTGCCCACTTATCCATCCCTGTCTTCGATCCGCCGCCCCACACGACCCCTACCCATCGTCACCCTCCAGAAGTGCCACCCTCTTCCCACCCACGCAACTGTACCTTTCAGATGCGCCACCAGGCACAGAAGCCCGCGCATCAGTGGAACGAAAAAGCGACGGTTAAATCTAAATGAAAGAAAGACCTGAAGCATCCATTACAGTAAACAGTATCGCAATAATCATTGAGGGTAAATCTAAATACTTTCGCAGAATCGTATCGGATGTCTGATCCTCCGGTTAGTTTTTCGTAGTGCTTCCTTTTAATGTCCATGAAGGCGCCCGCTGTGAGACAGGTATCAAAAACACACTTCTCAACACTGAACGCAGGCGCGTCGCCTATTTGTCTCGCCTTCTTCGTTCTGCACTATGTTGTCAGCCGAAGCTACTGCACAATGACATGAAAACGGATTTGTTAAGCGCTCCGGTGTTTCTAGTGTTACTTTGCAGAAGCTAATCAAACGTTGCAGGTGCTTCCCTAGTTACGACATTAAGAGATGTGATATATACCGCATTTGGGTAGACGAAGAGGAGAGACTTTAATGAATATAGGAGAGGAAATGTGCAGAGATTGACAGGCTTACGGTGTGAGCGTGGGTGATATGCACATTAGCCACCGTAAATACCTCCTTCAAGGCTTAGAAAAAGAAAAAAATAGAATTATTTCTGTTTGTGTACTATGAATTTCTGCAATTCTGCAAACTTCACTGATATAGTGATATTTTCCTCAAATCCTTTGAAAAAGGCCTCTTCCGGTGCATTTTTATCACTATAATCATTCACGGCGGAGGTATAGACGACGTGCTGACGTTGCTAGGATTTCAGTTGTACTCTTGTTCTAGAAAAAAATAAACACGCGATTAGCTGTGTTGTCCTGTAATAGGACATTGAGGAGAACTGGTTCCATGTTTTCGTTCTCAGTTCATGACCAGTAAGAGACTTATAATTGTGCTGGAAATCGTAATCGTAAATGGAGCATTTGCTCACTGCGTTCAAGGCCAAAAACATGGTTTCGGCTTGGTTAAGTGTCATGAGAGCCCTTCGCATATCCTAGGAGCAGTGACAGGATTGAGCTTGGGCATGCCGCGTCGCAGCGACACAGCATCCCCATTCACTACGAACTTGTGCGAACGATTGTCCGTGAGATCGAAATGTTTCTCACAAGCACGTTTGGCGATTCGGAAAAGCCTTCAACTTCTTTAGGGATTTGGCACGTTTCCACTTCTCTCGCAGTTTGGCCTCGGACGGGAAAGAAAAAAGTGACTACTTTTCGTCATTGCTCCTTTGTTCACTCGCTCGTTAAAAAAATACACGCATTCACATACTTCCGCACTGCCCCTGATAAAATTCCAGAACAAGGAAACGACACGCCCTACGACGTTGCTTTTGGCGCAGTTAAGCACTCTTTGCCTACTTGAGAGCGACTGGATTTAGTGACAAATTGTGACAGCGTTGTGCGTGTGTGTGTGTTATGCCTTTTTTCCCTTCTCTCTTCATCCTTTTAGTCCCCTAATCTCTCTTCCCCAGTGCAGGGTAGCCAACCGGAACCCCTTTCTGGTTAACATCCCTGCCTTTCCCTCCTCCTCTCTCTCTCTCTATCTATCTATCTATCTATCTATCTATCTATCTATCTATCTATCTATCTATCTATCTATCTATCTATCTATCTATCTATCTATCTATCTATCTATCTATCTATCTATCTATCTATCTATCTATCTATCTATCTATCTATCTATCTATCTATCTATCTATCTATCTATCTATCTATCTATCTATCTATCTATCTATCTATCTATCTATCTATCTATCTATCTATCTATCTATCTATCTATCTATCTATCTATCTATCTATCTATCTATCTATCTATCTATCTATCTATCTATCTATCTATCTATCTATCTATCTATCTATCTATCTATCTATCTATCTATCTATCTATCTATCTATCTATCTATCTATCTATCTATCTATCTATCTATCTATCTATCTATCTATCTATCTATCTATCTATCTATCTATCTATCTATCTATCTATCTATCTATCTATCTATCTATCTATCTATCTATCTATCTATCTATCTATCTATCTATCTATCTATCTATCTATCTATCTATCTATCTATCTATCTATCTATCTATCTATCTATCTATCTATCTATCTATCTATCTATCTATCTATCTATCTATCTATCTATCTATCTATCTATCTATCTATCTATCTATCTATCTATCTATCTATCTATCTATCTATCTATCTATCTATCTATCTATCTATCTATCTATCTATCTATCTATCTATCTATCTATCTATCTATCTATCTATCTATCTATCTATCTATCTATCTATCTATCTATCTATCTATCTATCTATCTATCTATCTATCTATCTATCTATCTATCTATCTATCTATCTATCTATCTATCTATCTATCTATCTATCTATCTATCTATCTATCTATCTATCTATCTATCTATCTATCTATCTATCTATCTATCTATCTATCTATCTATCTATCTATCTATCTATCTATCTATCTATCTATCTATCTATCTATCTATCTATCTATCTATCTATCTATCTATCTATCTATCTATCTATCTATCTATCTATCTATCTATCTATCTATCTAAGCACCCTCCTGCTCCGCCGCTCGCCAGAAGATGTTCCTGGATTCACGTAAGCCCCGATGTGCAGCGTCTTTTGCAGAACACCAAGCTCTCCCATAGAGCTCATCACCATCACAAGCTCATCACCATAAAGAGCTATTAAAGGACTCTGGTAAAAGTATTGGATGAAAAGGTATATGATGCAAAATTTAGAAGGTTATTCTGGCTGGCCTTAAGGGAATCATGCTGTGACAAGGGTGAAGTGAAAATTTCTTCAAAACTAGTATCTTATTATGCACACAACATCTGGCTAAACATAACACTGGTGCCTTACGAGCATACGCCAGGAGAGGCTCCAAACTATGGTAGTGGGCGGATTTTTGTATTTACTGGGCGCTAACAAGTATAATACAAACTTAGCGCTCTCCGAAAAGAGCGCCCGTAGAAGCTTCAGCAGTCGCGCTTCCAAAGCGTCCGCTCGCCACCAAGATGGCCCGCCATTCACAGACAACGCGCTTTCTATGCAGGTGACATGGGTTCAGTGGCGCCACTGCTGCATGCGGCGCTCGCCGCAGCTGTGGTGGTTATTCTTAACGCGAACTACACCGAGGCAAAATGCAGAGAGCTGAAAAGGGACGTCAGGGTTAAAGGAGGGCTTGGAAATGGCAGCAGCAGGAGGTTGCATCACACGAACGACGATGAGTCAACAGACATCGACACTGCTCAAATGGAGGGCTCGGGTGAGTTTGCTTCTGTGCGTAATCAACAAACTCTAAAAATGCATAAATATTTCACTGCGCCTTCTTCATCGGGGTGGACAAATGTTACGAACGCTCTTTGGGGTTATTAGAAGAAATATCAATTCTTGGGTTCCGCGCCGTTCACCTCTTACGCGTGTATGGGCTGAATATGCTGTCGAATATTATATCTTTAGTTTAGTTTGCGCGAGCGCTGTAAAACCATTCGCGGAATAATGTCTGTCAATGTACGTTATGTTACTGAAGGAGTGAGATCATGCACATAACGTGGGGAAAAAAATGCAGCTCTCTCTTGCCTCTTGATCCACGATGGTATTTCAGGTAATGGTCAAATCAGGTACAGAAAAATCAAAATCACAACTGAAACAAGAGTTATATAACAAAAACGGCAAGTTTAGGATGCAAACAACAAAATGCCATTCCGTCCGAAGACTGTCGCTATGAGCACAAACCTGCGATTATTTCTTCTCGTTGTAGCGGTAGCTAAAATCAACTGCTCAGTAGAAGTTCGCGCGCACGACTCTCCATTTAATGGAGAACTTCGTGTATGTTCTGTCATGTAATTCATTACTGCAGCAGTGAAAGCTAAATGTGTTCATCAGCAAGCATCAGAACCGTTGTCTATTAGAACGCCCTTTGATCGCCCGGCGTCTTGGCCATCGTACGCCTCATTCTCGTGACGACCAACATTTGGACGCAATCCAGACGCGATGCGCTCTTGCGAGTGAGCTACTTTGCGAATTCGGCCCCGATCTGCGGACGCCAGCTGTGACCGCTACATTGGTGCCAGCGAATTGTGGGACATGGCTACGAAATATGGGTGCCTAAGCAGAATTACCTTATATAAAATTTTAATTGCGCGATGACGGGCCGAAACTTGCCTCAGCATGATTCCATGTGCTTCGCAGGCTTTTTAAAATTAAACTTTGTTTGGCAGTTTAAACTGAGCTTTCCGCAGCCTGCGACCATTGCCTTAAACTTTCAGAGCTAGGTGAACAGTCGCCGTAGTGGTAGGTTTCTGCACGATATGTAAGGTCAATATCAGTTTGTAGAAACTGCCATATATGTGCCGAATTCAGATCGCCAGCTCTGATTGAAGGCCTCCGTTAGCACTTGACAAGGTGAGCACATAACATGCAGTGCAACAGAGAATATTGACTGTCGTTTTTCATTGTTACTCTCCTTCGCCAACAGAAGAGGGCCCCGGCGCGCCTTCTGAAAAGGACAGCCAGGAGGAACAGCTTCGGGAAGATGAGAGATTACGCCACAGAGCTCGCTCAAGGGAACCCCCGCCCTTGGTCTGCTTCGTGCGTGGCGAGGGTTTCAAGCAATATGGAACTATGAACTTCGTCGTGAACAGTGTGCCCATTGAAAAGTGTACGCACATCGTGTACTCTTACCTGGAGACGGACAACACGACCGGAAAGTTTATATTCCGCAAAAAGGGTCTGATAAACGACAGAGGTACGTAACTTCCTTCAAACATCATGCTGAGGAAATGCGGTGCGGAGGACAGTGACAGTCATGTGGAGTTTTTTCTCAAAATGACGTAATTTCTCGAGAAATCGCCTACTGTGTAAGAATGTTACTCTTTGCTTTAGTTTCACATAGACGAGGATGGTTGCTCAACGTGTCCGCATTTTATTTTTTCACATGCACACAGTTGGAGTAAAATTGATTGTAAAATGGCTGCATTATTTGGTGTTTGACTTATCAGAGCAGGAGCACGCAGTACACGTGTCAGTCATTAAGTCTACATTATTGCTGATACCACGGGATTTAAGAAAACATAGCTGACATCATTTGTTGTCAATACACCCTGTTTAACCAGGATATTCAGGCGGTTAAAAGTCTTGGCAGAAGTAAACGCGCTGATAAGTGTCGTCGCAAAAAAAAAATCTGCCCAGGGGAACTGGCGCGCACCTTTCTGAAGAATTGGCACTTTGAAATCAGAAACCCAAATTCTTCCTTCTCCTCAAAAGTCGCTACTTGGGCCTAGTCAGAAAAGGAATTTTTCTTTTTCCGTCCATGGAAGGTTACAGTCTTCGCGATTTCTTCGTATGTATTTGCCTTGTTTATTTCTTATATCGCCGGTTACAAAAACAAGACGGCTGGTTTGTAAATTTAACGCCCACTTCAAAGGTCGGTGAGTAATGTCCGAGGGACGGCAAAAAGTTGGCGAGAGAGACGAAACTTGTATTTCGTGATACAGGGCCGGGTCGCTGTTTAAAGTTGGTAGAGAACTGAACATTTTACTTCTGAGCTCTATGCACTGCGCAAGACAAAACGCTTGAATGAGGCGCTTGACAGTGTGTCCTAGCACATGATTATGATTTATCACCATGCTTGTTAACGAGAATGGTTTGGAGCATTGTTTAATGGCAGTTACATTGGCGTGTAGTTAGGTCAGGCGTTTAATCTTAACTAACGCGCTTACTTGGTGTACTTAAGCAGAGCCACCAGGCTATCTTTGTCGAGACTCTCCCCAAGTTTTCAAGTGGCTACTCGCGTTTTCTTTTTTTTTAGTTTTGGTTACGGGCTGAAAGCCACTATTCTAACAAACCTGAGAAACCTAAAATTGCCTCATAGCGCTTGCGACTCAGGCAATGTTGCGACTAGCGTCATTACAGAGAAAGCTCACACTTATGTCGCAAAAAACGTCGATGCAAATGCTGTGACGACATGTTCCCTCCTACTCACCCTAACACTACGTAGTAGCCCACCCTTGCCTTTGTTACCTACACGAAATCATACAGATATATCGGTCCGCACAGACGATCATTGCTATCTTAGGTAACGCATATCGAAACCATCTGCTCCGAAGCCTCGCACAGCGTGGGCTATATGCGGCGTTTTCTAAAGAACTCGTCCCCAGACATAATTAAACTGGCATATCTAACGTTCACCAGACGGAAGCTTGATTAAACGTGATATATCAGGAATCCATCGTCAGCATACCTCGCCGCTAACGTCGATGTCATTCAAATCCTCGTTGCGCGACTAGTCACCTAAACTTATTCAAAAACAATCCAGCGTCACTTTATTGAAATGAGACCCTGCACTGGCGTCCCCCGCAATGCGCTGCCTCATTTGTCGTTTGTGCCTTGCTGACAGGTTTTTTTTTACCTTGAGCGCTCCATATACGACCTACTGACAACACCTCGAAGAAGACCTTGGCGTTTAAGTCACAGCCTGTCTTTAACACGTAATCCGAATCGCAATCTATAAAAGAATTGCCCCTTCTTCTCTCACGCAATATTGTTATGAATTCTCCGCCTGAAAATACAGTTACATGCATAGATAGAACAAAATTACAAGATAAACTAAAAAGCCAGATTAGCTAACACGTCATACTCATTGAACGAACTGCAGCTCTTTCCATTTTTCCTGCTTGCCATGCTTTCCTGTACGGCTTTTTTGCCGTTATTTCGTCTAGATATATTCCTGCATTTTGCTGTAAATTTTATTATTTTGTTCTTGCTTCTTTTGGGTTGAATTTTGTTTTATTTTTTTCCAGCGTGTTCCAAAAACGTTAACATGTTAATCTGCCTCTTCCTACGAAAGCCTCCGGTCTCTTAAGGAAGAAGTAAACGAAATTAAATAAAAAATATCCCCGATTTTTTTGTCCAACATGTACCCTCATGACAAGCGGCAGCTCCGGTGCGACTGTTACGACTCGAGTGAGGTTTACCTCGAGTTTAGTGCGGACTGCAACGTTCGCCGTTGGAATTTTTGTCCCAACTTCCGTGCGCTTCCCCAAGGTAGCCAAACAAAACAGCTCCTTACAACTTGCTTGCTTTCTCCTTTAATTCTTGCCCTTAATTTAGTATATCGAGCCAGTGCTTGTGGTCAAGTTGCATTGATTTAATGACATGGACTATGCACACATGAATAGTTGCGCTGCGCAAACGAAGATCGTTTTTTTTTCGTCCTGTCTTTCATTTGACAGTTGTACTCAAGAAGATGGCTTTGCTCAAGAAAACTAACCCAACTCTCAAGGTCCTCTTCAGCTACGGTGGCGGCGCGCACATCAACAGCTTACTGAAACGTCTGCGCACTGAGGAAGATGTCGATAATTTAGTCGCGACAATTGATGCACTGATCAGGTCAAATGACCTGGATGGTGTAAACTTCCACCTGGAGGGGCCTGGTCCCTCTGTTTGTAGCAAGAGAGGGGCCTACATGGTTCTCAACTTCATCAAGGTGATCACCATTTCTATCAAAATTGCACGTAGATTTTCTTTTTAAGCTACAGGCTTCTGCTGAATATTTCTCTGAGTAATGATGTCCAACACCTTCCTTAAAGATAGGCCTTGATTGCTTAATGACAGAATAAGGTTTTTCGAAGCGCTATTGAAGAATATATTTTTGTACTATTCGACCGATATTTAGGGCTTACATAGCGATAGAAATGGTACTACATAAATAGGACGATTTTAGCATAAGCGTAGCATTATCTCACGCATCTGGCAAAGCAAACTTCAGAGCATCTTGAGCAGCTGAAAGCAATTCTTGCTCGTGTTATGTCTCAGTAATCTTTCATATGACCTCGATTATGTCGTGTTCGAAGTGAAGATGTTGCCTATGAAGCGAAAAAAAGGTAGCTTTCTTAAAACAAAATGCTACCTTAAAACTGCTTTGGCTACTGAGCAATAAAGCATCATTGAAGAAGTTATAGAGACTCGAGGGCAAAGAAATACGTGCTTGACTGTTACTGTTCTGTTTAGCTCTAACTGGTAGCGTCCAGTCATGAGAATTAAGTTGGGCTATAGCCCACTTTGGCTGAATAAGGAGCCATGTTCTGTAGATTTATGGCTAGGGGGAATGGTCGGTTTTCGTACTGGCCGTTGTGTGTTGAGCCATTATGGCTGCTGACGTCATCGGCATGAACCAGTCACATAGAGCTGTAGCGTGCGTGGAGCGCCGATTTGTTGAAGCCGGCCAGAGTTTCCCCACCAGTGCCAGACATCAATGAGATACATGCAAACATTAAAGAAGCGCCTTTTAGTCAAAACGGTAATAATAATAATAATAATAATAATAATAATAATAATAATAATAATAATAATAATAATAATAATAATAATAATAATAATAATAATAATAATAATAATA
This sequence comes from Amblyomma americanum, assembly GCA_030143305.2. Taxonomy (NCBI): domain Eukaryota; kingdom Metazoa; phylum Arthropoda; class Arachnida; order Ixodida; family Ixodidae; genus Amblyomma; species Amblyomma americanum. The sequence continues at coordinate 52,355 of JARKHS020002601.1, read as the reverse complement.
ATAATAATAATAATAATAATAATAATAATAATAATAATAATAATAATAATACTAATAATAATAATAATAATAATATTAATCAATCAATCAATCTTTATTTTTCGGTGCCCAGGAACAACCCAAAGGTCTTGGTGCTGGTACACCATTCACACGCACAAAATGTAAATTTGTCTTCCACAAAGGAAGACACTCAGGGGAGGTAATGCAGCAGTCAAAGCGATAAAAAAAAAGACATATAAACTAGGCGTGACAGCAAGCATGAAGCAAAAAAGTGAAAACAAGAAAACAGCGAGAACAGCGGTAAATGAAAACAGCTAGAACAGGCAACAGACATATAAACAACTAATGAAACAATAAACGAAGAGAATGAACACAAGAACGACCGATAACAGCCAAGTACAGCATATAGCAAAATACAAACAAGAATAAAGCCAATACTAATATGAACGAATAAGAAACCTCTCAAATACAAGCTAGAAATACAATCATACACAATAAGAAATGTAATTAGTGAACGCGTTACAGACAATCAGGCGTGAGTACACAGTATTAAAGAAATAACATTAATGAAAACAAGTAGACGTGATGAACAATTAAGGAGAAAAAAAACAATATAATACCAGTGCAAATGCACAAGTGTAGTAAAGTCAAAATGCATGAAAGGGGAAGTTATGTATGAGAAAAAGAGTGCTCAAAGTGGAACGTCACGGACATCCAATATAAAAGAAGGGAGAGAATTTTCGAATATATCAAGGTGAGGACAAAGAGAATTGAACAACTTTTGCATAATAATAATAATAATAATAATAATAATAATAATAATAATAATAATAATAATAATAATAATAATAATAATAATAATAATAATTGGTTTTTGTGGAAAGCAAATGGCGCAGTATCTGTCTCATATATCGGCGGACACCTGAATCGCTCTGTAAGGGAAGGGATAAAGGAGGGAGTGAAAGAAGAAAGGAAGAAAGAGGTGCCGTAGTGGAGGGCTCCGGAATAATTTCGACCACCTGGGGATCTTTAACGTGCATTGACATCGCACAGCGCACGGGCGCCTTAGCGTTTCGCCTCTGTCGAAACGCAGTCGCCGTGGTGGGGTTCGCACCCGGGAACTCCGGATCAGTAGCAGAGCGCTCTAACCACTGAGCCACTGCGGCGGGTCGGTGAATATTCGCAGAGCGCAGAATAAGAATGTTTGATACAGCGAAATGAGCAGTGCGTGTCGAAAGTTTTAACGCGATGGCGTTCAGTCTCCCGTTGTGCGGAAAATGTGGCGTCGTCGTCAGCGTCGACGTTGTGATGGAAAAATCCCCTGAGAAGCAACTTAGATGGGCAGCCTAGGTCATGTGACCTGTTGGCGTCATCACGACCTGCCCACCGAATTATGAGCAAACTGAATGGTGGCCGTTAAATGAATGGCTGGTCCCGAGAACTTGCCCAGGAGGAGCGACTTGGGTCGCGCAAGCCCCACCCATGGCAGCACCTGCCATCGCAGGGCCATCGCTTAACCGCTGAACCATGCACTGCGCCATGAGCTGTATGTGGACTCCCTGGGATCAATGAATGTAAAGTCGAGTATACCAATTCCGCATATGTGGGCGTTACGTCCTACCCTTAGGGCGCAGCTTAAGTATCCCCTACAATTTTTTTGTCGTAATTAGAGAAATTTCTTTCCGAATTTCAAGTTGGTTCGAAAGAAAAAGCAAATAAGCATTCGCACAGAAAAAATCTTGGCGCTGCCCTGGCCTTCTCCGTCAGTGCACTCGCCTAAGATTCGCAGCACTAGAACCCACTTACATACTCCTTTCATAGGTTTCAAAGAAGTGTTTGTGTTCATCTGCTTGTTAAATCGAAAAATAAATGGCCTATGACGTTCAGTGAGTAGCTTTGCTGTTGTGCTTCACAAATGGGAAAATAAATGGCCCATAATGTTAAATAAGTTGCTTCTAGTTTGACTTAACCGATCACGGTAACAAGTAGATGATCAGCTGAAACCTCCAGTCGATGATTGAAGCGGAATAGACGCTAATTTATCATGTGGCTGTAGTCTCATGTTTCATGAAATACTTTTAATGCATGTGTGCGTAGGCAAAAGAATTATTTTTTTAAAAGGCAACAATCCCCGCCAGCTTAAACGGTGTCTCCTAGCAGGCGCTGCCTGGCGACATGGAAACCTACCTGGCGTACGCATATGCAACACGCTGTAGTTTTTGTGACTCCTTGCGAACGATGAGGTATCGTTCTTGAATTCTTTTTTCATTTTTTTTGCTATTGCTGTGCAGAAGCTACGCCTAAAGGAGATCTACAGCGACGTTCTGCTCACAGTACAGATGCCCGCATGCCGGGACCCCAAATGTGACTGGATACCGAAACGGGAACTGGCCAGGTAAGGAAAGTTCATACCACTGACACTCTACACTGCATGAATGTCAGTGCCGACGTCATCTAATTACTCCTTGAATTGAGAATCCTGTTTGCACATAAAGGGGAACTGAGCTTAAGTAAGAAGAAATACGATACACAAAGATAGGAGTCGCCGAGCGTATAGTGCGTATAGGTGTGTAGGCGAACTGCCTCGAGCATGTTACAGCATCTGCATGCTTTCCAGCGTCGCAAGTTAAGTATTTTGCATCACCTAGTTCGAAGTTTAAAGACTACAAGGGTTTCCAGGGTCTGCGTAGCGTGCAGTCGCGTGGCTCTCATGTCATTCGGTGAATCTCAGGGCCGTCACTACTTCAGCATTCCTAGCTAAATGCTCGTACGCACACACCTACACTTCGAGGAAGATATGATACTACTGTCGAAGTCATGTTTATGTATACCGCATGTTTACGTCAATACTGTTGCATCGGTATTTATTTTTAAATAGGAAGCATGAATCTTGCGCCTTTATGTCTACTCACTGTTTTCTCTTCATTCGCTTGTGTGCGGGGAGGTAGGGAGAGGTCTAAACTTTTATTCCCTCCGGTTCGTAGGAATGCTGACGGCGACGCTTAACTAAAATGGTTTGTTCTGGCCTGATGGCGTAGTGCGCCCGTTTTGTTTCTATCGATGCAGGTATGTCGACTACATCTTTCTGATGACGTTCGACTACAACCTGGACGACCTGTCGAAGACGAAGCTCACCAGTGCGATAAAATTCGGGGATCAAAAATGCTGCGCTCCTTCAGACACCGTAAGTTGTTGGCTCAGCAACGCATTGCAAGAGCGAGGATGCAAAGGAATCAAAGTTTTCTTTAAAGAAAATAACAACAGTTATGGATATAATTCGCGTTGGAAGAATTAAGCAAGAGACTAGGCCTTAGATCTTAGAATATATCTGATGCCTCATGTTCAATGGCTTTACTTTAATTCCTTTGGCTTAAAGTAAGACACGCTGTGATTATCTTTCCATTATAGAATACCCTAAGGAATGACCCTTCTACCCTTCTACTCAGCGAGCCAAAAATTCTAATAACATACAGATTATATCAACACAGCATAAAGTAGAGTACGTAACAAGAAAATAAAAGGCGGGAACACTGAAAAATTTCAATCAGTGGGCGAATGTAAGACTAAAGTGGGGCAGGGGAAGGGGCGGATATATGGTATTCAGGGTGTGATATTGGCTTCCTTTTGTGTGGTGTCATTGTGCGGGACCTCCAGAATTCGAGGCACACTAGTGACTCTGTCGCCTGTCTGTTTGCTTTGCCGCCTCAAAATAATGCATTAAGCGCTGTGCCCCTGCCTAGTAGCATCAGTATACTAGGCATCACACAGAAGCTTGCGTCTCATTGCGCGAGTAGTTTTTGCTGCACACAGACTTAAGACAGTGCAGTGTAACAAGTGGATTTCAGGAATTGGGCGCAAGGTGGTTTGTTAAAAACCATTTCTAACTCAATGTAAAGTAACGTTGGATTTCAATGATGACTTTATTTTACGCAGCCCCCCGAGATCGCAGCGCTTCTGAATTTTTACTGTATTTTGCTCTCATGGTTGCGTATTATGCTCTCGTGGTAAGAGTTTTGACCAGTTTGTTAACGACAAACCGAATTGCCACCACGGTACTTACGAGGCATCTCACTCCGCTCTCATCGGTTCATGCAGGAATCGTGTCTGCAACGGTGGATCTTCGCCGGCATCCCCAAATCCAGTATTGTTCCCGGAATCCCCACTTACGGCCGCAGCTTCACGCTTGACAACCCGGCGCACAACGGCATTGGCTCCGAGCTAGAAAGAGAGCATCCATTAGGTTACGGTGCCAACTTTACTAGAACGGACGGCTACATGAACTACGTCGAGGTGGGCTTCACTCTTCGTTCTGTAACTTTAACAGGAAGGTGCTGTTATACCGGGCTTTGTTGCCTAAAAAACAGCACCTTTGCAGAACAAGATGTGGTATGCGATGATAAAAACAAGTACAAATGTGCAAAGCCTGCCGCTATAGTTTAATTCTATTCACTAGTTCTGACACTGGGAGAGTTAAAAATATTAAAGCCAAAAGACTATGAATAGATGGTGCAAAAAATTAGGCGACAATTACGCTTCTCGGTAATGCGATTTTCAACCGCGGCTGCTAGGGTACTCGAGCCGTAGGCTACCGCATACGAAGCACGCAGTGCCGAAAGGAGGCGGCTCTGGGTTTCGACTTGGAGAGCGCGGACAGCGTTCCGCCACCGATGAGGCGTGCCTCGGGTGAACGGCCAGAGCGTTAAAGCGTGTGCTACTCTGGGGCCATCACTGGCGAGCGACGCCTCCCCTGCCGATGACGTCATCGGCCAGCAGACAACGGCGCGCACTACTCTGGCACCGGGGGTCGGCACTGCGCAACCTCTCTTCTCGCTACTGCGCTACTGCCGCACCTTCCACCGCCGCTTGCCTACTGCGCCGTCCTCCGTGCTCGGTTACGTCACCGGTGGCGAGGCACGCCGCGCAACCTGGAACAGGCACTTTAGAGCTGCGTTCTGAAAATGAAAATAAACGCTGAGTAGGGAAATGAAGTGATTCATTTCCTTAGTTATTATGTGAATTATGAAGCCTAAGAACATAGACATTCTATTTGTTATTGCCACGCGCAGAGGGAGGAGGAATGTTTACTGGAGCTTACACTCGAAAACATTGAAAAGCACGAGCGTTCTTTGATGCTAAGAGACGTTGCAACGTGCCTAATTATTTCTCCAGACATGCCGCCGCTTCAACTACTACCATTGGAAACGGAAGTGGGTGCAAGAGGCGGGGATGGCATACATTACTTACCAGGACCAGTGGATCAGCTACGAGGACAAGGAAAGCGCTGACGCGAAAGTACGTCTGGCTGCTCCACACCGCCTTCGTCCTACATTCCTTTTATTTTGAAACGGGTGAGAAAAGCGCTGTAGCGCACAGAGACAGTAGCTGTTCACCAAAAGCAAGGGTCGTATTTCGTAACGGTTCATTTTGTTTTCATTTCATCCGGTGCCCTGCCATTCGTTGCCGCTCTTAGTGACGTAGGCCGTGGTTTGACGTCACACTTATCTTTGCAGAAGCACGCCCGCGATTGGACTTATATAAACGTGTGGCACGGCCATACTGCACTGGCGGCACAACGCATAGAAGTGCAGGAAGCTTTAGGCTCGCCTGACAAGCTATATCTGAGCTTCTCCTGTCTTAGGGAAGAAGCTGTTCGGTATTTGTGGGCCGAACTGGCGGATAACTAGCTGTCCCTATGTCTCGGTAGGACAGGATGAGGTGGCATTAGGGTGAATAGCGGCAGCGCCTCGACCAAACCGGCCGTGGTTGCGATTGGTAGGTTATGCAGCTACATTGTGTTTCTTTAGGTCGAATTGAAGTCAGTACCGCGTCAAATTAAATTATAAAAAAGCGTTACAAAGCACGGTCACAGGCCACATTTTGGTCGCCTTTGGGCAGCCTTTAGCGGCTGTGCGTTAAACTTTAGCGTGACGTTACTGGTCTAAACTTATAAAAATAGTCAAGAAATTGACTGAGAGAGAAGACCTCGTTTCGAATTGCTTGGTTCCCACTGAGAACAAATCGACCCTTCTAGATGACTCTTCAGAAATTCGTAACATTCTCTTAACTTCTGCTTTGAAGAAGGCATTGCGCTAACGCTATCGAGTCGGGGTCTGTGCATGAGGTAGTCATTTCCGTAAAATAATTAAGGCTAGATCATTGAGGGCGTTCTATTCCTCGAGTTCTTAAGCTGGTACATTTTAACGTAGATAGGAGGCTTTGGGTCGGATACATCGCTTTGTTCGTCCGTGTTCGCGCGCAGTATGTATTTTTGGTATTCGGTGGTGCCTACGCCGTCACCGCTCCGGCTATGAATGAGCATGTGTGGACGCTGGGCATTCATGAATTCACAAAAAAAAAACTTAAACCGTGCTAGAATATATATTTGTGATTCCATGCACTGAATATGAGCCTTTCTTATAATGCCTGCTTTCTTATTTTTTGTAGTACATGCTTCGTTTTTGAGATAGAATATGAAAAATAGATTTCTTGGCTCTCGGGGTCATTATATTTACCTGCCTTTCGCAGTCGTCCTTAACACACCCTTTAGGAATACGCAGTTTCGCATGGTTTATACAGATGCTTAGGGCAGCAAAAATGTTGGGACGCATCTGGTTTGTTTAGATCCATGAACTTGGCCGCCTTCAGTTTTGTTTAGACTCAGGGACATGTCCATGGGAACTATTAGTGCACTAGAGAGCTTTCCAAAGCGTAATCGTGTGCCATGGGCCGCTTCCATCAGGGCGCTAACTGCGCACATGCATCAAGCGCGTCTGCTGTTCTTTCAAGGGATGGTGACCGTGGTAGTACGGTTGCGGTCGGTTGGTGTCGTTGGCGGTCGCAGCCGTGGCAATTCCAAAGTCCAAAAGTTCCCTTATATACTTCTGTACAGGACTGCTTTTAAAATGGATCAGACGAGCCGACGGAACGGTGACAATACAGTCAAGCGGCACGACCAATTGGAAATTTTGCAGTTTCAAAAGATCACGTGATTACTTCTTGCACTGCTTTCCGGCCCCCGGTTTTGCGCCCCTTATATTAGAGTATTTAAGCACTCGCAGTGGAAGCTGAGACACTGTTGCGAATCACGGCTGCTCTGTCTGGCCTGCCGGTCGTTCAATAAACTTATATGAGGGCACTAATGTTGGGTGCGTTAGCACAAGTTTTTGAAATGTTTTTAATCATACGGTCTATGAAGAGAAAGCGCACATCAGTATGAAAACCATGTCCAACCTGAACACAACAGCTGTACGGAAAAAATTAGCAGAGGCTTAGCTCGGCTAAGCCAGGATAAACGTAGCGTGAGCTACGCTGAGCCGCTGAGCCTCAATTGCCGCTGAGCAGCAATTTCGCTCTCCTTCTCCATGGCTATACCACACTGGCAAACGCCCCGCTATATTTATACCCCCACTGATACCTCTGCGCTTGCGCACAAAATGAGAGGCGCTATCAAGCGGCTTCGGTGCAGCGTCAGACTTGGATACTGCGCAGCGGAGGCGCACAGCTGGGCACGCGCGGTTTCCAGTGCGTATGCCGTGGCTATGACGTCACTCCTCCGGAATGCGCAGACCGGCGAGGCGCGCGTGGTGGCGGAGCTCCTCGCGCATGCGCAGCGCGGCTCTCCAGGAGCCACGCGAAACTACTCAACCTCGGACAGTGCAGCTCACGCTACAATAGTAGTTACTAAATAAACAGTGGTCGCTGACCTCATCATGTACCCTCTCTTTTTGAGGTCTCTAATAACGTAGACGATTCAAACAATATTTTATTATCTAACAAACCTTTCGCCAGTCTGGCATTGTTCAAACTGTGAAATATCTAGCTCGATTGTTAGTGGAACTTTTTGTGCACTTCAGTTTAGAAAAAATTAGCCGTCATAGCACTATACTGTAGGTTTGCCCTCTGCTACACCGATTCCCCTGCAGGTCAGGTGGTTCCTGTCGAAAGGACTGGCCGGTGTCTTCATTTGGTCTGTGGACCAGGATGACTACTCGGGCGACTGCGTTGGCGACGTCTTTCCCATGGTGGACACGGCATGGAAGGCGCTGCAGGGATACCGCCCATACAAGGGCAGCCCTCACACTCGCGAGGAAATTCATCCATCAACAACCGAGGTGGGAAAGCGAGCTTTGCATCTGAAGTGAACATAGATCCCGCATGGGCTTATAAAATTTTCTAGTCAGGCGAATTTAGTCATGTATAGTTCCTATCCCCCCCCCTCTTTTCTGAGTACTTTCGCTACGTAGATATTTTTAAAACTTGTGCGGCCATGATTTGAAAATGCTTGAGAAACGTCAAGCTTCACAAAACTGTGGATAATTCCTTAGAAAGATGGCCACAATATTGAGGGCTACGAGCTCGCTTAAATACTTAAAATACTACACCTTGCGTTGATGCCAGAATCAAAAGAGCATTCTTGGAACCACCCTTTCTGTAATACATCAGGAAAATTTGTTCGACTTTTGCGTTACGATGGCGCTCGTATTTGTTTGCAAAGCTGCATGAGTTCAAGGTCCGCAGTAGCACCTTCAGCAGCAAAAAAAATTCATTCAGCGAATCATGAAATGCCCTAGCGATTTGTAGCTTCTCTTTCAGGACAATGGAAAGTGGCCATCACCTGATTTCGGGAGTCATAAGAAATACAATGAACACATTTGACAAACGTGAAGGAGATCTCTCGAGACGATGCCATCTTTGGTAGTGTGGTTGAAGTGGGTAAATGGGTGTGCGTTCTCGTGAAGACGGGGAGTAGATAGCGGTAAAACTATCACTGTCTTTTCTCCTCCAAACGTGAGAGAGAAAACTGCGCGGATTCATTTTGTGTTCTCATTAATCATCGTACCCATGCGATAACCTATGGTCTGTTAGAGTAAAAGTAGATTCTAAGCAAACAAAGGCGCTGCAAGAATCAACCGAAAGTCATATGGAGAAATGAGAAAAGGAAATCACGCGAGGATAAGTGGAGAAGATTAAGAGAAGCTTTCTTCTGACGTTGGAAGTAATACAGCTGATGATGGTGATTGTGATTATTATAATAACTTTCTGCTTTCTCTGCAACGACACCATATTTCTGAACATTGCCTTCTCTTATCGAGTGACTCTTTGCAGTTTTTCTGTTCTCCCCGCTCGGCATGTGTTTTGCATTTTTTGCGTTAAAAGTCCACATTTTCCTGATTATGAACATTATAGTGGGGCTCTTTCGCCGCCCACGAAGCCACTGAGGCACGCAGATTGAGAAGGAGGCTCCTGCTCAGCCTTGAGGCGTGTTGTGCTTCGTGGTTGTGATAAATGGCCCGCTAAGCTACAAGGCTCGGACGTAGACCCCACCGTCTGGAGACACGGACTGCTCTCCAAATATATCTTGTTTCAGACTTCAGGCAGAGCGGGTGAAGGCGGGACAACTGAGGGGACGAGCAGCGAAGAAGCCGAGCGGAACGCGCGAGCTCCCGTCGTGTGCTTCATCCGCGGAGAGGGTTTCCAGCGACGGGGCGCCAGCAGGTTCAGCCTGAGAAGCCTGCCTCTGGACAAGTGCACGCACTTCGTCTACTCCTACCTGGAGACGGACAACAAGACGGGGCAGCTCCTGTTCCGCAAGAGAGGCACCAAGGGAGAACAGAGTGCGTTGAGCTTGTGCCCTCTGTTTGCGCATGTGGCTGGAGTCATTTGAGAGAAATTGTAGCGTAAGTTTTTTTTTTGCAAAATAGCTGCCGAGCTATTGCTGTATCTTGCACACGTACGTACACGGGGAGACGGAGTATAGAGTGGTATTTTTATGAGGATATTTTGAAAAGTTGCCTTCAAGAACATAAACGGTGCTAGGACTGCACTGCTGCGTTAGATTAGATCACTCTCACGCACAAAGTGATCAATTTTGACATTTTTAGATTATCCAAGTGAAAAAAACCTCAAGGCAGAGCACAAGCACACCACAGCCCGTTATACAAAGTGGGATGGCGTCAAGCCTAGTGCCTTATTTGTTTTAGACCACACCCCACACTCCTGTTATCATTACGGTAAAAAGCGACTACATATTTAGGCTCTTTTTCTGTAGGCAGACGTTTAATAGATCTCAATGGCTCCGCGGTTCCAAACTGCGAGCGCGCGTAAAATGAACGTGCCACCGTTCGCAAAAGCTCCTAGGGCGACGTGCACGTCGCACGTGCAGAGATGTATGACTGAAACGACTTCATCCATTCCTCTGTGCGAGCTCCTTGCAAATCACCAGAGTTCCTCCTCTATATCATTACTTCCAAATCTAGAGAGTGTCAGCGGCCTCAGCGCACATGCTCACTAAGGCTACGGGCGCCATGGCCTATAAACTTTTTTAATGAATGGTGCGTATACGTGGCAGAGAGCTACGAAATGTAATTTGATGTAGCGCGTGGCGAGTTTAACACACAACACATTGGCGAAAGTTCTCTTTCTTTGTAGTGAATGTTTGCAGATGGTGTACAAAAGATTCGTGATTACTAGCTTTCAAAAATAAGGCTACTACTCTAGTCTAGTAAAAGTATGCGCTGCTTTTTGCACGTTTCCTCGTAACACACTGTCGATTTTGTCTAAGCTAGTATTAAGGGCAGCTGATGCTGATGTTCATTTGCTTCACTTCAGCACCCGTACACATGCTACGGGTCATTTAAGGCATTCTTTGAAGCCACACGAAAATGGAGTCTACTACTACACAAAAGTGCGATGGCCTGTGGGACACACTACATTTTATTGCCACGCAGTCGGGCGTCAGTATTACATCACTTAAGCTTGCAGTGAACGCATCGCGTTTGATAGAGAATATGACAGTGTGATAATTTAGCATCGCGGTCTTGGCAACAGTGATGAAAATGCTTTATTTTTAAATGTCGATCATGCTTTGTAACTCATAGACACCACCAGATATGCAGCAACACATAAAGTGCAATAATAGCTCTTTTCGTTCTCGAGAGGTCATACTGATATTGTTCACTGATACGTTCTGATATTGTTCATGTCGCAGCCACTGAATTTAGTTAAAGTGAAGCACGTGCGCGGAGAAAAGCTAGTAAACCATACATATTTGTTTGTTTGTAGCATTTGAAGAGTAATTCGTCCAAGCCCGAACTGTGTTGTTGGGCCAGGACATAACACATGGTGTCACGGCGCTCTTGAAAGTGTCAGCCAGCTGGAGCATTTTACTGAACGCTGTTTTCATGCCAAGGCGTTATTTCAGTAGCCGTCTTGAAAAATCCGATGAGTCTCTTGAGTCTCTACCTATTACTTTTGACCTTTGGCCTTTGGTCCTTGACAGTGGACCTTTGAGATCTGAGATGAAATGACTTAGTCATGGTGTGGCTAGGGGAAGGTCGCGTGGTACGAAAATTTAAAAGAAATTGTCTTGGAGTACATTGTAAGCCAATGTATAGGCAAGAGTCATGCGAATTCGCAGGAGAAGTTAAGGCAGTGTTTCGGCAATAATGAAAATAATTTGAAACCTAGTGCTTTCGCACGTCATGCTCGGTTTAACAGGTTTAAAACACGGCCATTTTTTATTTTTGCTTTGAAGACATACTGGACGAAATGGGCAACCTGAGGCTCACTACAGGCAAGAATCACTTGCGCAATCTCGTCAGTTACGGCGGCGGCGCGCACGTGCAAAGCCTGTTGAATCGGATTCGCGACGACAGGAAGGCTGAGGATCTGATCAATGAGATCAAGTTCTGGCTTAGCGAGCTTGGCATCGACGGGATCAACTTCCACCTGGAGGGACCCGGACCTCCCGTCTGCAGGCCTGCTGAGATTGAGACAATACTCAACTTCATCAAGGTGACAGGCAGATTCATTGGGTTTGTACTTATAGCAGCGGAACACTGAGCTTGTGTTCTTCGATTAGACATGTCCAAATCGCCGTGGCTTAAAGGGCATTGACGCGTTCTCTTGCTCCCAAATACGGCAAATGCCAGTGTAGTCACGGACGAGCGCACATTTCCCTCTTCATCCGTGCCCTGTTCGCGCTGTTTTATAGTGAGTACCCAGCAACTCGCCCAGGCTTCTACTTTGGCATTTTCGGGGCTCCTAAATCTGGGGTCCACTGGCAGTTATTAGCACTTGCCGCTACTACGCAGGGCACTTCAAAGTTTCACAAGAAATCTGCTCTCCGCAAACCAGATGGTGTTAGATGCCCTTGCTGTAAATAATAATCAGTCTATTGCGTGAACAAAGAGCGAGGTGAAATGCGCGTATCAAGATAAAAAAATGTCATATTTCAGACTTTTATGGCAAGGAATGGTAATAACATCTTTCACTAAAGCCGAAAACCTGCTTCTCACTTACGGTGCTCATGTTGGCTAGCAGCAGCAACGTTTGTTCGCAAATGCTGTACGTCATGCGTTGTGTGCACACCTCCATCACAAGATTTCAAATCAAAATAATACGATAAAGTTCTTATTTCTTGCTTGCTATGCAATCCAGGTTTCACTTACCAACGACCAGCTGCCCTAAAGAAATCAATTCTCTCGGCCCCTTAAGGAGCGTGTTTCGTGCAGTAATGAGCGTTTTTTTTTTTTGCCTCTTCTATCTTGAAAATTTCAGTGTCGTTTCGTTTGTGAGGCAGACATAAGAAGTGCGAGTGTTTGAGGGGGTTTAAAGTAGGGGTGAGTAAATAGTAATTTTTCAGAACCGAAACGAATTCGAGTAATCTGGCTTCGGCATCGCATCGAATACGAATAGTGAAGCTAAAGATCGAATAGAACGCGAATCGGATACTGAAAGAACAGAGTCGAATACGATTCGAATAATAATTGCTGTATTTCTAATTAGTGCAAATATCAGTGTAGAACAACTATTCATGCGAAAAAACCAAGCGATAGAAGCAGAGCTAAACTCACGGCGTTGAATCTTTAGCTGTCGAAAGATGCGAAAGTGATCTTCATACCCAGCACGCAGTCAGTATATTAAATCTGACTGTCAACTCCTGCTCATTGAAAAATTACCTTTCGCAACTAAGAACAGCGGCTAACAAACTAGCGCCACATCTCAGCTGACGAGCGGGACGAGAGTTAAAAGCCATGGCTTTTGATACCAGGCAAGAAGGCGGGTTTCGCTGAACATGTCTCAGCCCTGCCAAGTCAACCAGTGTTGGAGGTTAGATATCTGAGCATCATTAACGCCACCACGCGAATACACCGCGTGCAGGAGATGAACGCGGTGACTAAACCGAGTCAGCATGTTGTGCGTGGTTGGAGCGGATCCTGTTTTTGAAACAGCCGTCGAAGAATACCACGCAACTGCACCTGAGAGTGGTCACGCGGCACTGCTCGTTCAGCATTAACTTCGGGTGATCATTAACCGAAATATTCTCAGTTCTAATCATGCTCTTTTCAGAGTGGTCCATAGGTTATTTGTGGCCAGTTGGAGCGCTATAATGTCAGTCTGGTAGGGTGTAACGCATACGAATTCAGTAGACTATGCCTAGGAAATAAAAATCATTGCGACAACAATGTACTTTTGAGCAGAGCGAGATCAATACAGAAATAAGATTGTTGTAAGTAGAAAGCGCACACAAATAAAGACTCTTGTACGCGCAAAGAAATTTGAGTCTCTATGCAGAGAAAAGGTAAACACGCACGAACAACGGACAAACATGCGCTCATACCCCCACCCACGAAATGGCGAACGCGCAATGAAAGCTTTTTCGAAAGAAGGCATTCGATATGAAGGAACAATGTAAGCATGTTGGAAGAAAATTCTATGCCACGCTACGTTAATTCAAGGTGCTTTTTCTCTTCATTTTTTTGTTGCAATCCGCAGAAGCTACGGAAAGCGCTTCTCAAAGAGACCCTCATCACACTTCAGCTGCCGGCCTGCCGCCACCCTGAGTGCAATGGGTTCATGAATGGATGGATGGCAAGGTATGCGCTCGAGGGCACTGTGTATAGTGATTTTTGGAAGATCGAGTCCACAAGTGGGAGTGTGCACCTTTATTTGATGAGGCTAATTGTGTCCGATGCGCATGTCAAAACATGTTTACTGAGCAACCTAATCTCTTTACAACATACCACATTAATGCAGCTAATACAACTTTTTGGATACGGTGTATGGTGCATCAAAAAGAAGACAGGAAACCTACCTGCAATATTGGCCCACGTGGTTGGCTTCTCAACGCGCAAGCTCATTAATATTTACCTGCCCTTAAATTTTAGGCTGTTCCATAAGTGGTCGTAGATGGGAGATATACAGGGCACTGAGTTCACTGTTCATTGTTTGCCTTGCACTGACATCGCAGAGTAGACGGGCCTCTAGCATTTTGCCGCCATCGAAATGCGGCCGCCACGACCACGATTGAACTCATTCGGGACACAGTCGTCATTCGGGTCACAGTCGAGAACCATAGTACACGAGTATAATGCCGGTACCAGTCTTAGACCATGACAAAAAGTATTGTTGGCGGTCCGAAAAATCAATAATTCTGTTAAATTTTGCGTGCAGTAACCGGTTCTATGTGATAGCTGGGTTCATTGCAAATGAAGTTGGACCCATTGCCAAAGTATGTGGGGCAATCAAAATAAGGAATGGTGTATTTTATGTTAGGCTGCCTGCCGCAGAAAAACCGGCTCTAATTAAATAATATGAAATATTTAGAACTATTAAAGAAATATATACAGCAATGCTATTTTTATATCCTGCCACCTTGCTTGAGGCTATTACAGGTGAGCAAAAACCCACAAGAGAGGCAGATACAAATGGTAAAAAACAACACCAATGTAAAAAAAAGGAAACGCGCAGATCAGATTTGTATAGTGCATATACAACTGTAAGAAACAAATGCCGAGACTGCGAATGCAGGCGTAGTACCTACCAATAGTTGGCGCATTACCAGGACATCATGAGCCCCAACGCTAGTGCCCTTGTGGTCTTTAACGTACACGACAACGACACTAACAGTAGAGTGTGCTTGCAATCATCTCCCAAGCCAAGGGCTAGACAGACGAGGCGGGGTCGAAGCTTTTTAATAAAAACAAAATTGGTGGTGGTTTACAACATACCGTTTCTCTGGGCGTTCCTTCTTCATCTTCGTCCCACTTGACACGACGCATGCGTACAGCTGTGGCAGCTCGGTTTCGCCAGCGCTCCACGCCACCAGCAGCATCAGCTGCTCCGCACCCCGTGGCTGGTCACGTCTCGAACCACGTGACTAACCACGTGATCAGCCACGGCACCGCGCTGCCGGCAGCTGCTCCGCACCCCGTGACCAACCCCGTGACAGCGTGGCCGCGCAGCCACAGGGTGGCGGCGCCGCGGCACGGCGCCGCCACGCTGAGGGCTCGAAATGCTACCGTAATGTAGCTATCGCTACAAAAAAGAAAATAGCTTATGGAGAATATCAGAACAAATGATCCATATGACCGGATGTACTTGCACATATTCAGTAATTTGTTCTAGGCATGGCTTCACTGCATGCCCGCCCAGTTCTCACAGTTGGAGAAGCGTAAGAAGTGACGCCATTAGTATTTCTGGACAAACGCTTTTATTCTCCGTGGCTGCCACCATGTGTCTCATAGCACTGAACACTCAAAATTACCGCAGAAATTACGAACTTTTGTTCGATCCCACTGATTTTGAACGGCCGCCGTTAAGAAGTGAGTGCAAGAGCAGGAATCATTTATAAGCCGGGTTTTGCAGTCGGCAAAGAAGAGCAGGACATCAATGTCAACATGTTCACGCACCATCTCACAGCCCTTTGTAGTCGTCTAAGAATTACAACTGAAAAAAAAATAGCGGTGGTTTAGCTCTGGTTAAACCTGGAGTGACGCGATAGCTACAGCTGGCCGGGTGGAACTTGCTCAGTTGAATTGCAAAGTCAGTCTTTCGCCGCTCCGTTTCGCTGGACGTTCCTTCTTCATCTTCGTCCCACTTGACACGGCGCATGCGCACAGCTGTGGCAGCTCGGTTTGCTCCGCACCACGTGGCTGCTCACGTGACCAACCACGTGATCAGCCACGACGCCGCGCCACTGGCAGCTGCTCCGCACCACGTGACCAACCACATGACAGCGTGGCGACGCAACCACGGCGTGGCGGCGCCGCCACGCTGAAGGCTCGAAATGCTACCGTAATGTAGCTATCGCTACAAAAAAATTCTGTGCATTCATGGTAAAACAGACTTAAGAACTTTATTCAGGTCAAAGCTAAGAAGCAGAACTTGTGCTCGGGGTTTGACGAGGACATAACTGATCAATTCTGTAAATGTCAGACTTGTCTTTCTGGTCTTCACGTTTCGCTGGTAATGTGGACCACCACATCCTAAGTGGTTTATTGTACATCTTTAGTCCTCTGTTTTCAACAATACTTGCATGTGTTTTTGAGGCTGTTGTTTATCTTATTTTCGTTACTTGACTCTAACAGTAGGTATTACAGACAGAATAACTACAGGGCATCCTTCTGCACTAAAATTTCTTCACTGTACTTTGATATAGACAGAGAGTTAAATAAACTGAAACCATGAACAGAAGATGTGTTCTTAATGTTTACTGACTACAGACTGTGGTGCTGTACGGTTGGAGATTGGCGCAGGAGTGCAAAGAACAAAAGTGAAAAATGCTAGCATGGCGAGCCTTCCAATGCGAAATTCAATCTAAGCTATTCTAATGTGACCTGATGTCGAAAGGCTATACCACAAGTTCTGTCAGCTCGCGCACCGAGGAAAACACCATAACACTAACACGCCAGCTCAATCTTCACACCTGTTCCTCTCCCGCAGTCCCACCTATAGTGCAGATTCGCACATGTAAGACTTGAACTATCTTAGTGTTAACCTTGGGCAGCAATGGCTTGAAACCCTGCTCACACTTTTACCTTGGCCGCCAAGAAGAATCCAGGGCAGATCTATGAAAAACATAAATTGATTTATAGCCTAAATAGCTCGGTCATTTTGGTATGCGGTGTTCGACGTTCCGAAACAGTACGTGAATTATGAGGAAAATCAGTGTGGTTTTTAAATTTCACCGCAGGCACTTCGACTATTTGTTTCTTATGACTTTCGACTACAAGCTCGACGACCTGTCCAAAACAAAGCTCACTAGCGGGCTGTATTATTACGAAGGGGACAACCGTACCGCCGTCGAGTCGGTAAGTACCTTTCACATTGCTGTTCCTCACTGCATGCTTTCGATTACAAAGCGCAATAGTTTTTATGTTACGTTTGCAAATGTACTGGTCTATATATAGCTATATTATCACAGACGAAATGGGCTCCTACGAAGGGTTCAGGATTGGCTTTTGTTTACGATCATGCCTAAGATTTCGCTAGATTTTCCTATGTAGTCGCTAACAAAGTTACACGCAAAACAGTAACACAGTGGGGAAATGCCTGAAACACCGCTCCGGCCCGTCTTCCTACCTTGTGTTGTGTCTGTTTTCGCGCCTGTAATCAAAAAGATGTACAGTTACCAACTTGCCCAGCAAGGTGTTCTTTTAAGCACAATTTATTTATTTATTTGGGACGCTAAATGTGCCGCACGGCATAAAACGTGATGTCATTAACGAACGTTACAATACGTTACAAAAAGGCATGAAGGCCGGTTATGTATAAAAAGTCACATAATCATCGGGCGTAAATGTTTTTCGTTAGCCACAAGTGGAAATCGGAGTCATTGTCTGAGGACAGGCCTGCCTCTTGAAGAACGCGAGCGCGCACCGGCGAAGTTCCTGGGCATGTCCACAATAGGTGGTGGACAGTGGTGTCAGAGGTGGGTGTTTCGCAGTGAGGGCATTTTTCCGGCGCAGGAATTTTTTCACTTTGTCAAGATAGCACAAAAAAAGCTCTTAATGCAAGAGAGCGTTTAATGCGCCGAATGATTCGCTCCTCCCTGTCCCTTATTCAGTCTATACACAGCCAGAGAAAATTTGGACTAAAGAAACACACGCGATTATTGCCCCGCCGCGAACAGACAGCGCTTCTGCTTTCGCCTGGAATGCAGGTCGCACAGGTTTAAGCAAAAGGCACTTGCTTGCAATTAGTTTGCAATAGCCGCGACATGGGCAACAGCATCGTTGCTTAAAACTTGCCCTAAATTCGTTTGCAGCGAAGCACCGGAAACAAAGCAAAATTCATCCGCTTACGAAGGCGAAAAATCCTACCTGGATGAAGAAGAGACTACTGAAAACATTGCATTTTTTATCCTATTGGAATGGGCAGGCAATATCTCTTTCCTTGTGACGCGTTCTAAGTTGCGTTAGTACAACTAACGCAACTTGTAGTGTCTGCATTTATCTTTTGGTTGGCTTGTTTATAGGGGTTTAACGCTCCAAATCGACCCAGGCTTTGAGGGACGCCGCAGTGGAGAGCTGCGGATAATTTCGAATACCTGGGTTTCTTGTAAGTGCAATAACATCGCACACGTGGTTCATGGGCATCTAGCATTTTGCCTCCATCGAAATGCAACTGCCGCGGCCGGGATCGAACCAATGCTTTTCAGGTTATTAGAAAAGCACCGTAATCAGTGCGCAACCACTGCGGACCATTTCTTTCTTCAAGCATGATTGGTTTTGTGTGCCTTTTCAGCTCATCGCGTGCATAAAATGTCTATAAATATACTTGTGCCCTGCTTGCGGTAGAGCATCAGCCTCGCAATCAAGAGGTGCTGGGCTCGATTCCCAGCACCTCCTGATTCAACAAAGCACGTGACTCACGGCTTCCGTTTGTCCTTTGCCCGTGCTTTCTTTTGTGCCGCTGTCGTTCACAACGAATAACCAACCAGCTGAGAAAAGAATGTGAGCAATGGGTACCTCGTAAGACTGAGTAACCTGGATGAGACAACCAGGCCGAAGGATCGTACCCAACAGGTTTGTTAAATCTCCGTACGAAAGTGATATTTGACGGGGGATTTAAAGGCCGCATTTATTTCTGTTCTGCAGGAGTCATGCTTGGGTCGTTGGATAAATGCAGGGGTGCCCAAATACAAGATTATACCAGGAATCGCCACTTATGGCCGCAGCTTTACATTGAATGACCCGGCCTACAACGGCGTCAGTGCGAAGCTCTACGAAGACCACCCGCTAGGTTACGGCGCGAACTTCACCCAGACGGACGGCTACATGAACTACGTCGAGGTGAGTGACGGTGCTGTTGTTGATACTGCATGCCGTAGTGGTACTGAAAGGCAGTTTGGGGCCATAGGGCAAAGGCAGCGCTGGTTGTAATCCAACCTTCATAATAATAGCTGCCGACGTGTAACAAGACCTAAATCGAGTCATAAGACTTGTACTTTTGTTTAATAGGTATTGTTATCTCACAGAGAGGGCACTGTATTGATATGGCGAGAAAAGTTTTCCACTAACGCTTTATATAGTTCTTAGTTGAGGCATAGGACGCCTTCCTGCCGTATTGAGTTGCGAACATTTATTTCATGTCGCCTTTTTTTTTGTTGTGTCTGGTATCCTTTCCGGTGTTCTTAGCGCGATGTAAAATACGCTGCACTTGCCGTGGTATGCATTGGACTATATGCGTCGTGTCGTACGCCCCATTACTATGAGAAGAACTGAAGGGCTTCCGAAAAATTCCGTTTTGTATTTTGAAAGGTCAGTTTTAGAGCTGTGGGGGCATATTTGCGTTAGAGTAGTTTTTTTCATTTACATGCAGAAAAAGCAATTTTAAAACGGCTGGTTGAATTGAACCCTTGGCTTATTGGTTTCGCTGGGAAAACTCAACCTGCTAGGAAGCTTGTCATAGCTGAACTTTCTCATTCATTTAGACATCCTGGTTCTGTGTGGATGTTATCCCACCCTACTGATCTGTTAGCTGGAAATATTCGTCTACTGCCAGTCAACAGTACAACTTTACATAGAGGAGTGGTTTTGTACTAGCAGCTATCGATTAAGCTTTGTCGTTTTAATACTAATACCACGACGCCGCCGATTGAAATGAAATATTACAGCGTTCAGGGACCTGACGAACAACATAAACCTGCTGGGGACTGATAGTGTGCCTTTGAATGTGTTATTGTTGTCCAGAATTCAGCTCCGGAATTGTGACTGTGCAGTGGGGTCACTTGGAGGAGGGAAGTGGGCGGGGGCAACAGCGCTTTCACACTTCTTCAGCTAGGCGCAGTGTTAATTGAGCCTATCTTTGAGGATCTTTTTATATTGTTGAACGTACTTAACAGAGGAGCTTGTGCCGAAGAAGGAAAATGGAAACGAATTTTATGGGTGTGCATTTCGCATAAACACATCTAGGACTCTAAACGTGCGGGATGTCAACGAATGCTATTTGTTCTGAGCATTAAAAGAAATGCGCAAGTGTATCTAATTCTTCCTTTGCCCGGTAAGCGAGAACATAGAACACCTCCTTTTTGACCCACTTGTAAGCGTTGCTCACAATTTTACGACCGAGGCCTAAGCGTAAGTTCATCTGCACAAAGTTTTGATTTCTTCTCAGACCTGTCGGCGGGTGAACTACTATCACTGGAAGCGAGAATGGGTCAAGTACGCGGCGACACCGTACATCTACTACGAGGACCAGTGGGTCAGCTATGACGACAAGGACAGCGTTGACGTGAAGGTACGCCTTCTGTCTTTATTTTCAGCTAGAACGCCAGAAAAGGCTACCTCGGTACACAGGTTCTTTGTCTTGCAAAGAGCTTCTCAGCATGAGGGACGTAAGCTGGGCCTATTGCATAGTGACTGTATGTAGAAAAATGCAGTTAAAAAGGAAGAATCTCATGGAAGACAGCTACCCACATTAACTAAGTGCGTTTTTTCGCCCATTATTGTTCTTGCAGAACACGCCATTACTTTTCATGTGAACAGAATATATATTTTTAGAAAAAATGATGATTGGTGCTGACCTTTGCTAAACTTCTGTCAGTGCTGCGATGCTTCGGTCCTGTGCGGCTTTATCCCCCCGTGCCTGTTAAAAAATTTGCTCTATCTTTCATTCCTATCCGAAAAAAATAATCTATCAACCTTCCAGCTGAACTTGTTCAACGCGCACATCGCAAGTTGGGAGGAATGTTTGTGATTACCGTTCAGTAGTGCGCATTGTTAAGCAAGTCGGTCGTACATTGCTAAGTAAGGGGTTACACGACACAAACGTGGATTCAGAAGGACACACATCTTTATACCTTCATGCCTGCCGAATCATGAACTACGCGAATACCAAAAACTTACTTTTTCCTGGTACGATTTGGTAAAGGTATTACTGACTCAGTCATATCATTCGTTGCCTATGAAAAACAAAGTCTCAGCAAGCGGACATGCCGTCTGCTCACGACTTCATCTGCAAATTTTTGTGCTTATGAACAAAAAGTCTCAGCAAGTTGACATACCACCTGCTCAAGACTTCATCTCAAAATTGTTGTTCTTACCAGCAAAAAACGACCCCGCTTATAAGTTATAACGCGTAGCCGACAAGGAATTTTGTGAAGATATAAGCATGTGTGTTGTTCGGATAAAATCAGTCGCGAGTCGGCGCTGGCCTTGTGCTCCTCAAGTCCATGCTTGGTGTTGCGCAGTCTCCTGTTGAACAATCATCACTCTTCCATCGCATAAAATGGGTGTTGCTCTCGGAGAATTTTTTTAAATTGGTTTTAGGGGAAAGGAAATGGCGCAGTACCTGGCTCATATATCGTTGGACACCTGAACCGCGCCGTAAGGGAAGGGATAAAGGAGGGAGTGAAAGAAGAAAGGAAGAGAGAGGTGCCGTAGTGGAGGGCTCCGGAATAATTTCGACCACCTGGGGGTCTTTAACGTGCACTGACATCGCACAGCACACGGGCACCTTAGCGTTTTCCCTCCATGAAAACGCAGCCGCCGCGGTCGGGTTCGAGCCCGGGAACTCCGGATCAGTAGCCGAGCGCCCTCACCACTGAGCCACCGCGGCGGGTGCAGAAATGCACCCACTGAGCCACCGCGCAGAAATGCAGTACTTGTACTGAAATGAGTGTGCTATAAAGACTTGAATTTGTTTTTACTCGTGCTCTAAGGCCACGTGGTTCCGGAAGCACTGGCTGGGCGGCATGTTCGTGTGGTCACTGGACGCGGACGACTACTCGGGCGAGTGTATAGGCGAGATCTACCCCATGGTGACGGCGGCGTGGAAACCAATGAGGCACTATCGGCCCATCCCTATGCGCCGTCCCGAGGATGAAACGCCAAAGGTGCGGTTGCTCTTCAACAAGTTCTAAGTTCTCGACGCCGCGTGTGCAACGGCACAGGGCAGCGAGAAGAGGAGAGAGCGAAAATACTATTTAAAAACCTAGTTCCAGGTTTTAATGAGACGTGTCTATCGTCCTTCGCCACACATAATTTACATATAATTTTCTGTGAAATGGACGATTACGATGCGGTCAACAATCAGTTCCGGGCTGCATTAAAACGCGTTCCTTGCCTCTAGCCTTCGTCTATTACTCCTCACAAGACACGCACTGGCGCACTCTCATGCATTATTGGACAGAAGGGGTACGCCATGTGTGCAGCGGATTTAAAACACCACCGCAATGCATTTTACGCGGAGGAAGCTGCATATTCGCAGTGGTGCTCTGCGGCGAAGCAGCTGAGGTATGTTTGGTTATGTGTAGTGACGAAAGAGCGGCTCCAGAGCTTAAAGGCTCAAAATATTGAATGAAAAGCGGATGAAAGCGCCAGTCTGAAAGATGTGCCTGTTAGGACAGGAAATATACAAATCTTAGAAATGGTGCTCCTCACTAGCGCCGGAGTGAAATTTGTCAATAGCGGTTCGTGTCGTAACGCAGAACAGTCAAAGCGACATGAACGGGGCGCATCATTTCACCCAGTCGGGTTAGTGAAATGTCAAAGGAGGAATTTTCTGAGGAGTAAATGTTATTGATGTGCATCTCTTCGGCAAAGTGAACAAATAAATTTGTGAAGCACATTGTTATCACTTTGCAGACGCTGGGTACAGCGAGGCTTGCCCATTTTAATATGGGCTGTCTTGATTTGAACGTGGAGCTGAAATGTGCAATCTTTATTGGTGTATAAAGTAGGTCACTGGAGTTTCATTGCTGACTTGATGAGAGAAAATAGTAGCTGCCGAGTCGTTATAGATATTTTATTGTATGTTTACCTAAGGCTCCTCTACACCCTGATTCCGCAATGCCACCATGACCGCTGTGGTTTCGGCTGAGTCAAATGCTTTCCCGTAATCTATGTGGGCCATAGACAGGGGTTGGCTATATTCTTGGCATTTCTATATCACCTGACTGATAGCGTGAATGTGGTCTATTGTCGAGTATCCTTTACGAAAGCCTGCCTGCGTGACCTTCACGTTGATTCAGGGGCAGAGAGCAGTCCTTAGCTCTATTAGCAATAACCTTAGTAAATACCTTAAGGGCAACGGATAGCAAGCCAATCGGACTGTAATATTTCAAATCCTTGACGGGTCTGTTTATGGATTATGGATTAAGTACTCAGCGTTCACAATTTTAAAACGAATAATGTAACAAAAATTCGGGGATACCAGTCAGAAACAACAGTCTGACAAGAATCAAGTTTATGCATTTACATTCGTTTTACAAACAGAATAAATTCTCTGAAACTCTTGCGAATGTCTGCTATTAAGCTTCGAACTTTGGCTTTCATGTAGAAGGTCGCAAACGTATTCACCCTGTGCTGCCTAATACAGCAAGAACAGAGAAAATTGCAACATGAGTTTAAGTGGTATCATTTTTGTTTCAGATACAATACAAGAGGATTTGGCTAACGCTTTATTTTCTGTGCAACGTTTTCAGAGCTTACATTGATGAAGATCCAAGAAAAAAGCTATCCAAACTGCGCAAGATTTCAAGAAACAAGTAACTTCTGCCTCAGCAAGGAAGACAAAGAAACAGAAATCTACGGCCACGCATTCTTAGATATACAAATAAACTGTGCAGTGCTCTTTGGTAACTCAATTCACTTCAGCCACTTAAGGCAGCAGGGCAGTTCGTAAAAGTAAAGCCCTGGTATACGACACTCATGAATTCTTTTTATCGAACTTGTTGCTTTTGCAACGCATATCAAGACTCGTCACTATGTTGCACATAACATTAACGACAGGCAATGTTTAAAAAAAGCCTGGCGGTTTAGCATTGATAAGCACGAAATATTGTTCGAAAGCACAATTTTTTCAGGTGAACACCCCCGCAACGTACCTGGAAGTGCGACAGAGGTGTCCACTGAGCAAATGAGCCAGTTATACGCGTGTTGAAGTTTTTCATCGTCAATGCCAATTGACCGAGTGTACGCCGAAGGCCTATGCTCCAGTGCCGCGTTTCTGTAGCAGTGTTGTCTACGGCAATGCGTATTGCCCTGTAGCCGGATACAGCTCAAGAACGAAGCGTCGAATCCCCCTCGAAGTGCCACCCTCCAGCCAATGCCGTTGCTCTACTGCCATAACGTTGCGATCGACCACATAGCACCTATACGATTAGCACTCGGAGCGTGCCCGCTCCAAGTGCATCCACTTGCGCAAATAGTTCCTAAAGACGCTGTTATTTCCAGCAAGAATAAATCTTTGGTGACAGCGTTATTAGTCAGCCAGAGTTCAATGACAAAATAGGCTGACTTATTTCCAACAGAATTAGCGTGTTAACAAAAAAAAGTAATGCAAGTGTGAACGAACGCACACTGTTGCGACACATGGGCATACGGCGAACAGCCACCCGCTATGGCACAGTAAAAAAGAAATACATTTTCTGCCTGGTAAAATTAACTGTCGTGTATTTATGGCGTGAAGTTATTGGCCCCTGACGGCGAACAGAAAAACCGAGGAGGAGTGCTTCTAGGAGCGCGCTTTTGCTGCTGCGTGCCACTTTCGGGGAAATTCTGCGTCGAGCTTTGTGCTTCAAGCATTAATTGGGAATAAGGGACGGTCACTTGCATGATGCTCCAGCTGGTGACTTCTTATAGCGACAGCTTCGTTGAATGGCGTCTTCACTGCAGCTCTTCGGCCCGCGCAGCGGCCGTTATTAATGACCCTCTGTGTAGCGCTGTAAGGCCGCCCCTCTTTTCCAGCTGCATACCTTTGCAGAAAGCAGGACGCCGGCACACGCAGAAACCGCTCCCCAGTATAAGCGAGAGCCCCCGAGTACATACGGGGAACGAAAATTGTCGCTTGACGCACGGACCCCCCCCCCCCCCCCCCCCTTACGACGTGGGCTATCGCCGGGAAGGCACCCACAGCTTCCCGCCGTGCCTCGTGAACAAAATCGCATTCCCAGGAGGGCCGTGACGGACACCTGTCATGGCGGACAGGCAAGACTCGCCAAGAATGTGGGAAGACAGGGGCGACCCTTAATCTGGTTTCCCGGAGCGACAGACGAACCCCTTCATGCTTATTAGCTGTGTCCCGCCGTCGGTAGCGCGACAGCATTGTGGGCCCTTTCGCCCCCCTCCTCTGTTGCTGACGGGCGACGCGGACCGATGGTGGGTGGCGGTATGCATGCCTGAGGCAAGGATTAGCTCCGAAGGGAGAGCCTGTGGATACTCTCACTTGAGAGAGAGTGGTGGCGTTTTTTTGTTTATTTAGTTTGTATTGTTAACAAGACTCTGGGTTCGAGGCTAAGCCCAACCGAAGGGGTTGTCCCCATCTCTCATGTTATTTTTGATTGGAGAATTGATGCTTAGGGCGGGCCACTGAAAATGACCGCCCTTAGTCCTTTGTTAATCAAGTGCTTAAAAGCGCATGTAAACGGATGCAGTCCAGTCCAGTCTGAGCTGAGACTCCATGCTTAGCATGTAATGTAATACTACTTAGGCTCTAACCTGCCCGGTCGATGAGTAAAAGTAGTGCAAAGTTTGTTCTTTTGTAAATTCAGTTCTGCTTTTTCCAGTTTAACTCTGTATATGTATGTTGTAAATATATGCTCTGCCGTCATCATCTACAAGCTCGCCTCCTGTTCATCTTCCAAGCCGAACAACACTAAGGAAGGGTTTGTGAACCACCTCGAAGAAACGGACGACCTTTTGAAATTCTACTAGCGCTTTTTATAAATCACCGAGCTGGCGAGGCGAGCTGCATATATCGATGCTCAATCGACATTGCTTGAAGTGGCCATTGATTAGTGGGCTGAAGTTGTGATACCATACTCTTCCCATGGCTATGTTGAGATTGTAAATTACCAGCATTTAAAATGCTCTTGCTTGCACTGCCGGTAAGCATCAGCTATGCTTGGTATTGCAGCACGAGAAAAGTCGGCACACTGATTGTGTGCCGACGCTAATGTCAGGGATAGGGCTTCTTTTGTCTGATAAGAACACCTCATGCTTACTGGAAAGGCACAGCGGAATGATTGCATTAAACATTAATGACCGCACGGGTCAGTGCTCGAAACCATTTTACCTCCTGAAATAGACGTGCATACATCTCAGCTTTTATCCCGAGGAGCAGTTCTACAGCATCTTGTGCCAAGTTTTCTAACATGCTGCATTTTTTTCTGCTGCATAACTCTGAAGGGCGCCATGACAATCTCTAGCATAGCTTCGGCGGTGTTTGATGTATGTTTCAGATAATACGTAAAACTAGAATCCGCACATGCAAGCTTTGCAGCTGTTTCTTAACCTTGTGTGACAATTGAGGAAGGCCTCAGGATACCACAGCTGAGCTTAAGATGCATGATTTCGTTCCTGGAAGTTTGCCACACACTGGGCATACTTTTGTGCAGCATTGTGTTTGGTGAAAATTCATCCTTATTTTGATTGGCCTCCAGAGTTTGTCAGTATGTGAAATTGTCTTCTTCCACGAATCGCAATACTTGTTGAAGTTCTATATATGTTAGAGTAATGTAAAAACAATGTGCGAAAAATAATGGACTCTTTCGACCAACCAATTTGCAGCCAACAAACCCATCGAGTAAGAAGTGTTGATGCTAACAGTATGTCAATATTGGTAAACAGTGAAAGCTATGTCTAGCACAAATGCCAGAGATAGCATCGTCTCAATTGTGGAAGCTCATTGCTTGCTGTCCATGTATATTTTAGCCCGTAGTATGCACACGGCCCGGTCAAGCCTTAAGCAGAGGGTTTGGTTTGGAGCTATGCAGTGAAGCACTGAAGGGACACCCATGAAGCTTTAAACTTCTGCAAGGCAAGAGAATCTTGTCCCAGCTTCCCAGCCATTCAAGACACTCATGGGCTTTAAGGTTGCAGAGAACACTCAACATTTGACTCAAAAGCAGACAGTGTGGCCTAAGATTTTTGACCACAACTCTACATAAATGCATCTAGTTGACAGTACAAAAATTACAGTACAGTACAGTACAAGTACCACTGAAAAAACTCAGGATGCGTTTCTTTAGTTTAAGGTAAAGATGAAGCCCACGTTGTCGGAAGTTCACATCTTTGAGATGTGAGGGATACAAATGAATACTAGCGAAATATATTGAAACAGTTTAGACACGTGCTATCATAACAAAGGTATACGTCCAATATGTTTTGCTTAATTATCGTTCATGTTTATTCACTGACCGCGCGGACCCGGAGGTGAAGACATTCGGTCGCAGAGTATGGGCTGCATATCTGATCCCAATGATTGCAACCATACTTCAGTCACAGTGGGATGCAAAGTCATCCCAGTACCATATAACTTTGTTGCTTAACGAAGACCTAGATGAATTGATGTCAATTTGCTTTCCATTACACCTCTCGTATGCACAGCTCTGCTTCAGAATATAGCAAGTGCTCCTTAATGTCCACTAGTTACACATCTTGATGTACGAGACGAGCAATGCCACTGGCCCCATGCTGGCTCAGACGAACATAACACCGGTAATGCATTCCCTACCACATTATGCACAGGAAACAATGCAAAGAGAACGATTTCTAATGCCTCATCAACCGATGCAAATGATGTGTGATAGCCGGGTTTCCTTCCCCATGAGGAATTTTGATGACTTGAAGACGGCAGTTAAAGAGAGAACTTACAAGAACTGACCAAGGGATCCTGAATGAATATTTATCAAAAATACAATTTCTGAGTACCTCCTTGAAGCACGCCGAAAATACGAGGTGCACACTGACAAAAGAAGAAACATCGATCTGATACAAAGGACTTCCAACTGATATTTAGTTCACTGACGCTGTGTGTAAATACTCAGCTGCTACCAAAACACGGCGGAAAAAAAAGAGTACCAAAACTAGCATGCGCATTAAAGAGCGCACTATCTTATGTTCTCTCTTCTCTTCTGACAAACTGTCACACGTCATGCCACTGAAACAGTTTTACGGTTTTACTTCTTAGGCTGCGCTGTGCACCATCTTTCGTTCGGCTTCACTGTGTATCTTGAGTCATGCTGTGTTGCTCATGCTCCTTTTAATCCAACTATTCTGATTTAATGCAGTGTAAATACTTAGTGCTTTTAAACTGAGTCAGCTTCCGGAAAAGTTGTTCTACACGACTACCAGGAAGTCTTCCGTAGCCAGCTTGCCGGCATGAGTCATTATGTTTAATTGCACATTGAGTGGTTTGTGGTGTAAGTATGGGTTACAGGCACATCAATCACCGGAAATAACTCCTTCAAGGCTTAGGAGGGAAGAGCATGACATTATTTCGGTTTTATTTCTTATTTCTGAATTTCAGCCATTCTGAAAACTTCTATTGAATTCAGGTACAGTCTTCGTCAAAAGTACGCAGCTCAAGGTGTCAGCTTCTGAGCCTCGCAGCGCGGCTCCTCTTCCATACTCAGGGACCTTGACCTCAGGAAAGCTGGAGAAACTTAAGGCCTGAATCCTCCCAAGTTTAGGACTTCCAAGTGCACTAAAGGGCCCCGCTTGCTATCCGTCTTGGAAGCAAACCCCTTGGGCTCTATATTTTTGATGAACACTGTACATTCCTAAAATGCTTCGCGCTTGAAGAGATCTATACCGACCTATCTTAAATTGGAACGGATCACAATAAAAAACCGTGGAGGAAGTATTATAGGGTCCTTTAACATTGCTAAGATTTAAGTTATACCCTCTTGAAAAAACACACACGACTAGCCGTGTGGTATTTTAAACGATAACTGAGAACCTCATTCGCTATTATTATTTTTTCAGGAAAAAAATACTATTTGTCTTGAGCTCTTTTTATGTTTCTTCAGCAGCTGGACAAGTATTATGGCTAATAGAAATTATACATACAATTTTTTTCGTATTAGTCGGTTCAAACGCTTGAAGCTTATAATGAAAGAAATCCATGAAGAAAAAAGCATCGATACAAGCATGGTTAGTTTGAAAAGCTTGGATGTTTTATTTTTGACGTTTTATAAACACAAATGGTTGTTTTATTCAGTGCATGTAGCCTCCTTGATATTAAAACGCGGCGGTAATCAGTCACTATAATATATCTTAAATTTGGCCTCAGTTCTGCTGCGAATTTTAGTACTCTTTGTTTGTTCACACTCAAAGCCGCCGGCAGGCGGATTTATTTATCTGGGACATGAAATACGACCAGTCTTATCTCGCTTGATCGCGCCCACGCACAACTGCTTCCACATTTTTCTGGATTGTTGTAGCAACTTGTAGTCCCTTATCACGAAGGTTCCTCGCCAACATGAAATTTAGGCTTGCTAAAAACTGTAGGCATTCTTTTCGATGACCACTCAGCACGCTTGTTGCTGCGCCATCGCTGAATCATCCAGTCCTTTGTGGTAGAAGATCTGCCTAATAAACAGTTTCATTTAGAAGCCCTTTTCTTTCTGACTTTCGTGCCACTACGTGACGGTATCCTTTGTCCTCGTCGCCTTCCGGGCCAGATAACAAAGAGGTAAGCATCGTTTTGTCAATGCCACGGTGAACACTGCCTTAACGCCAGATTTTCACCGAATTTTTTTTTTTCATTTTTATGTGCCTCTCATATCGCTTGTTGCTTTCGCTTCACTCAACCAAGGAAGCGAAAATCGTTTATCATTATACCTCCTTAGTCTGGGTAGATAGGTTTGGTACTATAAATCACTAAAATATTCTTTTGTGTTTTGTGCTTAACTTAAAAGAAGATAGCAAAATATCGCATTTTTATAAATATGTCTAGGATGTGTTAGAAGTCTAAACGCAGGTAAGAAAAGGCTGTGTAGTCCGTTTTTTTTTCACTTTCATAGTATAGGAGCTTAAACATTGTCATAGCAGAAACCCCAAGAAGGCTGGAACACTTGCAGAGGTAACTTTGTTTCATCTTTTGCTTATGAGTTTATATCAGGTCCGTCACACATTGGCAGCAACAGTGAAGGTGCGAGGAGGCATCACTCAACTTCTGCTCTCTGCAGTGTCCGGAAACTTCCCCGCGTCATGGTCAATTGATGCACTTTGGTGTCTGGCAACAGCCTCTACGAAAGACGGTGGACCCAGCCTGCAGTGCGACCAAGAACAGGGTGGTCCTTCCGCTGAGTTTTCTGGACTCTGTCGTCCAAACTTCACGCCAACAACTTTAAGCATCGGCAACACTGATATTGCTCGCTGTCAAACACGGCCCACTTAAAAAATCATAATAAGCACGATCCTGCTTATTTTTTACCAAAGTACTTGTACAAAACAGTATTTTGAGGACGCATGCATTATAAAGATTTCTTATATCTATAGTTTTCAATTGCTTTCCCAGTATCAAAGGAAGAACTTCGTCACAGTTATAATTTAAGAACATTGGCCTGTTGAACGCCGAGCTAAAAACTGCATCACACGATACATTACTCCCTGTGGAAGATTAAAACTCCTACGACAAATTATGAACCACAAATGATCGCTTACCAGCTACCGAAACACCTAAATAAGGTACCTCATAAAAATGTTGTTGCAATTGGTACGCCGATAATGGATCTTTTCAAATATTTTCGGCTTTTGAAATAATAGTTTGGTTGCATAATCTTTATAACTATTATTATTTTTGCAATGCGTGTATCACAAGTCTTTTTAACCGTGTTTTGATGTTACTGTGATGTTGTCGCTTGATATGTTCATAATGTTACCGTGATGCCTTTTTACATATAGGGTTCGAAGGCTCGTCAATCCTTTGAGGTTTTTTTCCTCGGCCCTCTACAACCTTGCGAAGAATAAATCTCGGCTGTATATTATTAATATATTATTATTATTATTATTATTATTATTATTATTATTATTATTATTATTATTATATTATTATTATTATTATTATTATTATTATTATTATTATTATTATTATTATTATTATTATTATTATTATTATTATTATTATTATTATTATTATTTCATTGAATGCGAACAGATAGCTCTCCTGTGAGTGCCAGGAAAGAAACGATATGCCTGAGCAAAGCTTCTAAATAAATATCATTCAGCGAAGGCATGCACTTCTGTACACGAGTATGAGAATAGATTGTCTTGTAACTGTCGAAATTTCTCCGAAAAAAATTATAGCTCCATCGCTAAGTGAAAATGTTTTATGCCCTCCGAAGGTATCACTCACATTTTCGTTCATATGCTGCATTACAGCGACCTCTCAATGATAAACGCTTCGCAGGAACAGCGGCGCTTCGGTTCAAGCAAAACACTTCGGTCAGATCCTCTGAAACCTTCGCGATTCGCCGCGGAACATAAGTATGAACATTTCATAATGCAGTGCTATTACGGTGCGTATGTTCGACGAGAGTGCACGTGAAGCTACACATTATTTTTAATGCCAAGAATCGTGCAAAAGGACGCCAGTTATCTCGTTCGAGAAGGCATAATCTTCAACATACCGTACACCATGAAATCGCTTCCGAGCGAAGATTTCCTGGTGTGCGCAGTTGTTGCTTGGATTGTTCCACTATTTACTGAGCTGTGGCAACTATTACGCGGCAGCGATTTGTGGAGCTGAACAACAGAAGTCCGCGAAATGTACGCAAGAAGCTACCGGTGGTCTCGAAATGAGCCATATACGCATATATTTGTTCAAAGGCAATAACGTGCCTTCCAGCAGTAGTCAGAAGGAAACGCACCCGGTTCGTGACACATAGTTCAGCGACTCGATTCCTTGCTCCGGTATAACATTTTTCCCCCAGAAGTTTCTTAATAGATGGATCATATCCAGTACTGCAGAGGGCATGCGCTTTGCAGGTGTTCGGCGATTCGAGAAGAACGACTGGAATATATATGGAAGAAGTGTACACACCGTCGAAAGCTGTTCCCACCACTCCTTCATTTCTATATCTGCAGGCAGGTAAACAGGCACTAGGAATCGATGGAACAGGTGCCACGAATTGCGGAGACGAACCAATAGCGAAATTTTCAGAAAGAAATAATATTAAAATTGGGAATACTCATTTTCCGCAAAGCGAGGACAGAAACTGAACACAGAATAACCCGAATTTGGAGTAAAAATAAAATATACTCCATAACATGGTCCCGGCATCGTATGGGCACCGGGGCGAATCAAGGTGAGATGCAGTGACATTAGGATGATGAAGGTGCTGTAATCAACCTAGATTTGGAAATGAAACCAGGAAAAGAAGCTCGGAAGAAGGACATGCAGGAGAGGGATGGGGAGGCAGTCAGGTGGGCAGATGAGATCAGGAAAGTTGCGCCACTAGCATGCCTGCAGCTGGTGGAGATGAAGAAATAGACCTTTGTCCTGCATTGGACTTAGCCAGGGCCTTAGATGATGATAAGTTAGGTATACATAAGACCGTTCCCGAAACGCTCGGCGAGAACAGTTATATTACCGCCCCTGGTAACACTAAGAGCTTTAGGTCTTCATTTTAGACGCACAATCGAACTATGTGTTTGACAAGATACAAAGGCATTCAACGATCAGCTCTGCAGTCTTCCTGCCTCAAAAAAAATTGAATCTTAGAGAGGCTAGCAAGAACCCCTAGAGCAGCCCGTTTCTTCAGAGCAGCATGCTGATTGGTTCTGGTAAAGGCATACTGCCCCCCCCCCCCCCAGACCCGGCGACGCCACCATACTCCTTTATTCTCTGTCTTTGCAGTTGTTGGTTTACCGAGAACTCAGGAAATACTACTTTTCTGTGTTCTTTTCCTTTCTGGGCCGAGAGAGAGTCTCAAGTCTCACAGGCGCTTCACGTCATGGACGACCGCACGAAAAGCACGATGAGTCGACGCAGATGGAACAAACCGTGGTCGCAATTCTTCCTTCGAAAGGGACAGCGACGTTGGGACTGAACGCTCATTTCGCCCCATTCTCGCGAAGGTGACAAGGAAAATGCAAAAGCGCGCCTTCGAAGATTGGAGCCGAAATGAATGCTTCAGAGTGAAACGCTAGCCCGCATCGACGTTTACGGTCCTTGTGGAGGCCGTTTTGCAGCGGCCGTGGAACGCTACCTGTGCTGCCGTCAGGGACTCGTTAGTTCCTGCCTTAAGGTGCTTTCGAGACAACTGGGCTAGTGTATCTTCGTGCGCTATTCTTTTGAAGAAGCGCTGTTCGATACGAAGGTATGTGGCGGCCTTATTTTTTCTCGAGGTAGCCAAATAACCCTTGGGCTGGAGTCGCAGAGCTCTGTTACCACCTCCGTTGTAGCACCACCGTCGACTCTACCGGACCACTGTTGATTTAAAAAGTTCAAGCAATATTACCGTAAGT
This sequence comes from Amblyomma americanum, assembly GCA_030143305.2. NCBI lineage: Eukaryota > Metazoa > Arthropoda > Arachnida > Ixodida > Ixodidae > Amblyomma > Amblyomma americanum. The sequence continues at coordinate 18,873 of JARKHS020002601.1, read as the reverse complement.
CCGCATGAACCATCTGTACGCATTGTCATGTGATCAAAATGCTTCGGTGGCTGAGAACACTTTCATTTCATCTCATTTATACGTGCTGTTAGCACTGATGAAGGGCTGTTACAAGAGCGCATGTGCAAACCTGGTACAAAAAGCAACAACAACAAAATAACACTGAAACCACCAATAAATTTCGAGTAAACGATGTCCGCAACTTATAAGAATAAAACACTGTGTTAGGCATCAAGTGGAACATAACTGTGCAGGTTATATAAGCATTCTCTAATCGATTGAGATGTGGCAGTGGAGTGTAGTGGCATGGTCTATTCCGTTGTGCTTGTCGGAAAAAAAGCTAAATTTAAAGTAATCGTTTCGGACAGCCCGGATTCATGATGTACGAACTGTGACAATGCCACAATCTTTCACCTTTATTGATTTCAATATTTTTATTTATTTCTTTTCACCTTGTGGTTAGCAATCTGGAATTGAAACTCAAGCTTGTCACTTTTGATTGTGAACACGAGTGTTTGCTGGTCAGCACGTGCACAGAAGGAAGTAGGTGAGTGGGTATACGTGTAGCACCCACTGAACGTGAGCCTTGCTCCGAGACAATGAATTCTTTCTAGCTTAGAACAAATCAAATATATGTGTCGACCACAGACAATTTTTTCATATTCGAGAATTCGTCTGCTAGACGAATTGAATGCTTCAGAATGAAACGCTCGCCCGCATCGACGTTTACGGTCCTTGTGGAGGCCGTTTTGGGGCAGGCAGATATTTCAGGTTTTGCACTCTACATACTGCGTCTTATGCTCCACAGCGCTTTGGGAACCTTCATGCATATGTTATTTAGGCGTGAATTTTAGTCAAGGTCATAAAAAAGGAACGCGCCTCGGATTTAAGGTTTTCCTAATAAGACCAATGTTATTAAGTGTAAGGAAGAGGGTGCGCATTAATGACAAAGACGAAGACGAGCATAAGATTCAGCAGCATTGCTATCACCGCGTGTATCTGATCGACACGGTTGACCTCTGACTGTTTTTGCCCAGTTCCTTTCTATAAACCCTCGTCTTAAATTTGGCGGACGTGCGGGTACCAGCCCTGGAACTCCGCAGCCATACTCTTCCGACGCCTGCGATGCCTGAATCGACGTTCAAGCCGTACAAGTGGGCCCAGCTGTTATCTGTTCCAGCTCCATTCGCCCACGGGACCCGCATTCTTCAACGAAATCGGCCTTCTTCAACAGTGAAGGATGTCGACGATTGGCCCGCGCCTTGTGAACGGGTGGGCGTGCACAACAAATGGGACGATGCGACAAAACTAACGAACGTTATTATTTACATCCCCGGAGAGCTCACCTGTGGTATGATAACTACAAGGTGGACATCCGAGCTTTGTCTGCCTTCAAGACGAACATCGCCAAAGTGTTTGGTAGTGAAGCTGTCAGGACACTCCACGCGGAACAGCGCTTGCGCAAACAGTCGCACCAGGTCGATTGAGCTTCACAAGTTACATCGAAGATTTCCTTGGCTTATACAAACGTGTAAACCTTCAACATGTCGGAGGCTGACAAGATTAAATACATCTTTAATGGCATCCACTACACCGCCTTTCAGGTGCTGTTAACGCGTCACCTACGCACAGTTGTTGAAGTTGACACCCTCTCCCAAAGCTCCAATGAGCTGCGCAAGCAGAGGACCCTGGCTCGCCAGCACCCCGGGATGCTTGAATCACTTGCTGGGTTGACGCCTGCAGCTAACACCTCATCGCTGCTGCAACAGATCAAAGACATTGTTCATGAAGAAGTGGTGCGTCAGCTCTCGCTTCTTCTAAGCCCTCCAGAGTCACCACCATGGCGCTTGTGGACACCGGTGCTTGACTTCTGGAATGAACGAAAAGTTTTGTCGCTCCTTAAGGAAAGTAAAGATGCCAATTGCCGGACTATCGTTGCGCGCGGCCAGCGCTCAGCCCTTCAAATCGTCTGCAACGTGTACCACTCGAGTCTTGATTCAGGACTTCGTTTATAGAGTTCATAGTGCCGCCTTCGTCTTCTCATGGTACTTGTTGCTATTTTCTGTTGCGTCATGACGCTATCAACGATTGTGCTTGAGCTGGAGATGGGCTCTCTGCTCTGCCTAAGTTTTTGCCGGAAGCTACTTCTTCTGTTTCCTGTGTTAAACCCTTGGCCGCCGAAGACATCGACTTTCCTTCACCTCCCTTGCGACTCTCTTAGCGACGACACGATCCTATTCAGACCAGCCTTTACTTTTCTGCACCGCAAGTGTCTTCCACTGTCCTACGCCGTACTGACTGTATCCGCTGGCCTGTGAGTAATTTCAGAGCGATACCTCTACTCAAGGAAAAACTCGAGTTTCAGTCCGTGGGATCCGGATCTCATTGAAGGGATGTTAGGCCTTGGCCATTCATAGCAACAGCCTCAAGTGAGACGCTGAAGCACGCCTTGACAATGAACAATGTGATGGTGTTGCCAAATTAGACCCGGGTCATTTCCAAAATGCTGCCCATTCCACCCGCCAAATTTGGCCCACCGGACCTTCAAAATTTGGCCTCCATCGATGTAGAGTACAATCAATGTCCAGGCTAATTTGAATGTGCTCGATACAATGGTGGTCTCCACATTCTACCTGGGCCACTCCCAAATTTGTGCCAACCCCACACCTGAAATTTGACCTTAATCGATTTGGACCAAAATGAATGTTGAGGCCAATTTCAGTCCGCTGGATACAATGGTGGTCTCAAAATTTGGCCCCGGCCGCTCCTAAATTTGACCCAGCTCCATAATTTGACGTTTTATTGAAACTAAAACTGATGTTCAGACTAATTTGAGCATGGGAATCACGATGGTAATCTCCAAACTTTACCCTGATCAATTCCAAAATTTGGCCCACTCCATCTCCCCGAAATCTAGACGTTAGATTTTGACCAAAACATTTCCACCATAATATTTCCTCAGTCATTCTTTGGTTTGACCTTTGAGAGGACTTGACACTTAATCTAAATCCAAAACATGTCGTTTAACGATACTGGCGTCAAAGAACAGCTATCTCTCGACAATTAGGAGTAACATAGTTAAACCATTGCTAGTTTTCTGTCTAGCCCATTTTCTTCCACTGCCGCATTGCGCCTCGATGAATGTCTGCGAAGTGTCCAACCCATTGAATCTGTCCTCCACGAGGAGACTGATGATACGCCGCAACTGCCATGAACGCGCTCAGCCCACCTCATGCGCCAGATCGCTCTTCTACCGAAGTGTTCCTTCGCTCCAGTGACCCCCGTCTTTACCTGCCACAAAGGACACAGCTTCTCACCTTCCTTCATCTGTTGGGCTCTTCCTTCGACTCTCAGCAACGTTTCATGGGGCAAACGTTCACTGTCGCCGATTGCATCGACACTGGTGGCCACGCGCCTCTGCGGCCTTATTGTGTATCTGCCACCGAGCGCCAGACTATTGAACAGCAAGTGAAACAAATGCTTCAAAACGGCGTCATTCAGCCCTCAAGCGGCCCTTGGGTATCTCCCGTTGTGCTTATGAAAAAGAAAGATGGCTCCAAATGCTTCCCAGTCGGTTACCGCCGCCTTAATGAGATCACGCGCAAGAACGCCTATCTCATCCCGCGTATGTGCGTAGATGACGCTCTGGACTGTTTGTCGGGGGCAGGTCTTTTTCTTTCCTAGGCTTATGTTCCCCTGGTTTATGTTCCCCGATCACTCCAAGCCAGCTTTTGTGACTTCAGACGGCTTGTATGAATTTACTGGGCTGCCTTTCTCCCTTTGCAATGTCCCTGCGAGCTTCGAAAAGACGACGGATATCAATTTGCGTGGTCTTAAGTGCAAAATGTGCCTAAGCTACCGCGACGACATGGTCATTTTTTCCTCCGACTTTGACGCCCATCTATCCCGCCTCAATCACGTCTTCACCTGCTTCTCTGACAGCGGCCTGCAACTGAATTAAAAAAAAATATGCTTTTGCTGCTCGTCAACTGACCATTGTAGTCCACGTTGTCTCCAAGGAGGGCATTTGTCTTACCCGGCAAAACTTCGTGTTGTGGCTGCTTTTCCCTTACCTATCTCCATCAAAGACCTGCGCAGCTTCCTAGATCTGTGCTCTTACTTTCGACGGTTTATTCGCAACTTTGCATTCATTGCTGCGCCTTTAACACAACTTCTATCCGACAGTTCCAATTTATTGCTGGGATCACCAGAGTGCGACGACGCCTACAACACCTTGCGCCGCCTCCTCAAAACACTGCCCACATTGCCCCGGGTCCTACCGAGGTCCACATGGCAGCCAGTGGTGGTAGCCTCGGCGTCGTACTCGCCCAGCACGTATCAGGCTCCGATGAATACGCCGTTGTCGACTCAATGCGCACAGTTATGAAGGCTGAATCCAATTATTCTGTCATTGAAAAATAATTTTGGGCATCGTATACCGTCTTGTAAAATTCTGTCTCTACCTTTATGGCGGCTCTTTTGACGTTGTGACTAGCCACTATGCGCTTTGTTGGCTTCCCATTTTGAAAGACCCATCCAGCCGCCTTTCCAGATGCGCTCCTCGTCTGCAGGAATATGACATCCGCGTCGTCTATCTGTCCGACCTCAAGCATCAAGACGCTGATGCCCTGTCCTGTTGCGCGCTTCCAACTAATATCGCCATACATTCTAATTCGGACAGCGCCGCCAGCTTCACATCAGCAACATGCCGCCAGAGCAACGTACAAACGGCTTCCCAACAGTTGCTTCCCCGTCACGTGCTCTCCACCGCCATGCTTCCCACTTCGCAATTTGTGATCAGTTCCTCTAACGCCACAACTATAAGATCAGACGGCCGCAAGTGGTTGCTCTGTATTCCTCGTCACTTTCGCACGCAAACATGCGCCTATTTCCACGCTGACCCACAATCCGGTCAAGCAGGAATTTTCAATACATACACCCACATCCAGCTGCGGAAGTACTGGCGCGGCATGTTTACCTTCGTCCTTAAATACGTGCTCTCCTGCCTCCCCTGTATACATCGTAAGACGTCTCCTCATCGTTCCGCTGGAGTGTTGTAGCCGCTGCCTTGCCCACCGCGCCCTTTTGACCCTATCCGCATTGATTTTCATGGCCCGTTTCCGTAGTCGGCGGCCGCCAACCGCTGGGCTATCGTGGCGGTTGAATATCTGACCAGGTATGCAGAAACTACCGCCCTTCCGGCTGCCACAGCGACAGAAGTCACATCCTTCCTGTTGCAGCACTTCGTCATCCGTCACGGTGCATCTCGTGAACTGCTTAGTGAAAGAGGATGCACTTCTTCTTCGATGTTGTCAAAGCCTTGCTCACCCATCGTAGCAAAATTCATCCAACCACCTTCGCCTGTGCTCTGCAAATCATCGACGTCATTGAGCGATTTAACCGCATTCGTCGGGGACATGCTCTCTATGTACGTGCAATTCTGCTCGAAGTCCACTACCGGCCTCTCTCCTCGCTTTTTCTTTACGGCCTCTTTTTTCTTTACGGCCTAAACAAAACCGCAACATACAAAAGCTACCACGAGACTGCGGTGCTTCTTCAGCGTCCCCCAAAGCGTCCGGAAGCACAAAAATTGTTTTCCTCTGAAGCGCTGTCCTCTGCAGGGTTTTGGGTGTACACTGGCGGAGATTTGCGACGCAGCTGTCACGTGGGAGCTTTGGTTTTTAGTAGGCTTTCTTTTAAGGGCGGTGAATAAACCTGCACCAATGATACCGATGCGCAAACACTTCAGCAAGCTGTTCTTCAAGACGATGCGCAACTTATGAATTCGCACTTTATTTCAGAAGACAATACTAGTCTTCATAAATGAATTAATTCTTTAGAACGAAAAGAGCATCGCGCACTTGGCCGCGCGACATTCAACAGCCCTCAGTTGGTATCACGGGACTACGGCAGTTACTCTTTCTAAAACCTTGTATACTTTTACCTGGAACACCCGGAATACTGCACGCGGGAATGCTGGTTACGTTTTAAGAATCTACCGTTAAACATCTTGATACAGCTGCCGAATGCTTAGTTTGAGCATTATAATGGTGCAACAGATTTTCGCTGCAGGTGACATGGAATCACCGACGGTGATTCGCTGGGCACTCCTCGCTGCTGTGGTTTTCGTGCTCCACACCGGATACGCACAGGCGAAATGTAAAGGGAACAGAAAGGGTCATCACTCCAACCACGATCGTCCAAATCACGGTGGTTGCGGCTGCCGTAAAGACCACCATGATCAAAATCACAATTCTTCACACGACGGCGATAACGTCGAGAACACAGGCGGAGGCGGTGAGATTTTTTTGACGCAAGGTTCTTTTTTAATAGTCGGCATTCATCTCAAGGGCATGACAAGGTGTGATAGAGCAAACATGCAGAAAGAGAGATATAGAGATAGGCAGAGCCAGAAGCACACGAACAATGAAATAAAGCGATGCATATTATCATGAGTGATTTGCTGATGAAAAGTTAATCAGATGTGTTAGGTGAAACGAAGAAAAAGTTAGAATTTTGTGCCAGATGCAGAGCTGCTACGAAGATGCTACATATAAGTGGAGTGAATTCATCGAACGTGCAGGAGTAATATTTTCTGTAAAAATCTACAACATAGTAGCGTAATTTCTTTCTTTAACGAGAAACGAAGAGGACTGGCACTTGTGTTAAAAACAAACTGGTTTTATGGGAAGAAAATAGCGCAGTTACTATCTCATGTCTCGATGGACACCTCGGCCACGCTGTAATGGAAGGTATAAAGTAGAGAGCGAAAGGACGAAGAGAAGAAGAGGTGCTGTAGTGGAGGGCTGCGGGATAATTTAGATCACCTAGGCATCAAGACAACAACTAGAGGCGGCGAGAAAGAAATATAAGTAGCAGGGATTAGTCCGCAGATTGAGAACAGGCAGGGTGTAGATAACAGGGCTTGCTGGAGAACGAGAGGCAAAGAGCAACAAGTGCACCAGCAGCAAGAGCAATGTGGTTAGATCGCGCCTAGTTTTACTGCGTAAGCAGTGTGTGTGTGCCATTAGGAAGAAAGGCCAGCGTGTGTCTCTGCGTGGCCGCAGAGGGAAGCCTCTGGCGCCTGAAGCGAGCCGAGCGTGAGAACCACCGCTTTACGGGAGGCGAGAAGGAGGGGCGGGCGCAGCGACGTCCCTAAGCGAGCGGGAAGTGCGGAAAGAGGAACAGCAGCGCGAAAGAAAGCGCGCGTAATCGGCTGATCTAACGCTGGGCCAACAGATGCGAAATGTGTATAACTGAACTAATGTAAAACCATGAAAGCATAAATACCGAGCTATAAGGGGAGCCAAACTAAATCGAAGTGTAAAATCAGCATATTTAAGACCAAATTTTAGAGATCCATAAAAAGCCGGGAAAGTAAAGCGAAATTCACTGCCGCGACTTTTATCAATAGGATGGTGTAAAATCGAAAATGCGAAATAGGAAATCATCAACAGAAGAATCTTCACCCTAGAACCCCATTTTACTTACGCAGCTCATCGCTTCCGAACATCTGAGCGTCTGTTAATTTTTTAAAATCCTATTCATGTGCGTGCTTGACTGCGTTGGACTTAATTGAAGATAGGCAGGCTGGCATGGAGTCAGATGCGGCATTTGTCTTTGCGGGCGGTCAAAACAGAGCGGGCAGTCGCAGTCGACTTGCCATCGCATAAGCTGACATTCGCTGCCGAGCAAAAGGTCTCCCTCAAACGAAAGCCGGCCGAAGAAATCCGCCTTTAATAATTGGTTTTTGGGGGAAAGGAAATGGCGCAGTATCTGTCTCATATATCGTTGGACTCCTGAACCGCGCCGTTATGGAAGGGATAAGGGAGGGAGTGAAAGAAGAAAGGAAGAAGAAGGTGCCGTAGTGGAGGGCTCCGGAATAATTTCGACCACCTGGGGATCTTTAACGTGCACTGACATCGCACAGCACACGGGCGCCTTAGCGTTTCTCCTCCATAAAAACGCAGCCGCCGCGGTCGGGTTCGAACCCAGGAACTCCGGATCAGTAGTCGAGCGCCCTAACCACTGAGCCACCGCGGCTTTGGTAGCCAGGCAAACCGACCAGAAGGAAGAGCAAATCGACACTCGCAGAAAACTGACGACCGTATAGAGGGACATTTGCCGAGACCATGAGAGCGTGCATGCCTGCTTTATGAATAAGGGGACCCAAGCGGATCGAATTTTGTACAAAGTCAGCACAAACAGAAGCAAAGTACTGAACGCCCTCGCCAGAGTGGCTCAATGTTTGCCTTTGGGTTGAACAACTCCAGGTGGGTGAAATTAGTCATCAAGCCTCAGCTAATGCGTCCCTCATAGCACAAGTATAGCTTCTCTCAAGTTAGACGCAACATGTCATGCCATACCATACCATACCAACCGTACCGTACCATACGATGCCGTATCATCCCATACCATAGTATACCACACCATGACAATGAACCATACCACACCATACCATACTCTGCCAATTGAACCCTTCCATACTATACCTTAGCGTACCGGGCTATACCATACCATAGCGTACCATATCGTTCCGTACCACACCTTACGATGCTGTACCCCATTCAATAACAGGATACTGATATTTATGATGGTTTTGATCGTCTAGACTTAGAGACCAATTTTCTCCTGATACTTGTGTGTTGTACTGTAGAAAATATTGAATCGTACTACAGGGTGCGTTAGGACAGTGTGATTGTGTTTCTCGACTGCGCCGCGTAATGTTCAGAGCTGGGCTGTTGTCGCCGGTCGTTTGCAGGATACAGTAAGGAGTCGTTTTTCTATCTTCAATGAGTGAGCTAATGATTCACTATGTGCTTATCGCAACGGTCTTTTGCAGGATACAAAGGAGTCATTTTTATATCTGCAATGAGTGAGCTAATGATTCACTATGTGCTTATCTCAATTTCTCTATTTTTGTATCGCGAGAAGTTAGGTGTGTACGATAGCATTATCCAGTCTCGCTTCTGTCCGGCATGTAATGGTGCTTTTTTAACGCAGCAGCACAAATGTTTGATTTAGATTAATGAACTTTAACGTCCCGAAGCGACTCAGGCTATGAGGGACGCCATAATTGAGGGCTACTGAAATTTCGACCACCTGGGGTTCTTTAACGTGCACTGACGTCGCACAGTACACGGGCCTCTAGAATTTCGCCTCCATCCAAATGCGACCGCCGCGGCCGGGATCGAACCTGCGTTCTCCAGATCAGCAGCCGACCACCATTACTTCTTAAACACCGTAGCGGATTCAATATGAAAGAAAGCATCACATACGATACCGTAGTAGAAACATGTTTTTACGAAAAACTCTGTTTCCAGTTTTCGTTCCTTCTCGAACTTTTTTTCCCTCTCTTTCCTATTGTAACCAGTTGGCGGCGCTGGCGAGCTGGTGCATATGGGCTATAACGGCGACGAAGAAAGGGAGCGGGATCAGGAACAGCTGGATAGAGACACGAAACAGCGGTACGAAAGTCGGCGCAAAAGGAACCAGGCTCCCCTGGCATGCTTCGTGCGCGGCGATGGCCTCATGGTGCCGGGCTTGATGCGCTTCCGCATTCGCACCGTGCCGATCCAGAAGTGCACGCACGTTGTCTACTCCTACCTGGAGACGGACAACAAGACTGGAGAGTTCATCTTCCGCAAGAGGGGCACGCAGCAGGAGAGAGGTGCGAAATTGTTCACCCTTTAAACCGCTGACATAAGCAGTCCCTGATCAGGGGACCTGGCAATAGAATTTAGGAATCAATCAATCAATCAATCAATCAATCAATCAATCAATCAATCAATCAATCAATCAATCAATCAATCAATCGGTAGATAGATCGAATCAGTTTCTATTTTGCATGAGCAAAAAGATGACAGGAGAAAAAGCTGCTTTGTATACAACGGACTGTTCGAAACGAAACGGAAATCTATGGTGTATGCACTTTCTGATGCCGCAGTTGGTGGCCTTAGACGTTTTTTAGCCAAAGCAATTTATTGGTTTCTCGCCGTGCTCATATGTAGTAGGGTTAACTGCTCAATCACTCTGGCACCTGCACAGAAGGTGCGATGGCAACTTTGTGCCTCAATCCAGAAAAATAAGCTAACGTTTACCCTATGTAGCGTTGATGGGAGGATAGAGCGATAGCGGTTACGCTGTGCCTGTCGCATTGTGCTCACGTTCTTAAACCGTGGCCGTACACCGGCTCTTCAACCCCCTCTAACGAGGGTGTGTTGCGGCTGGTACCCCTCACCCTCCCCGTTGCGCCTCTACAATGCAGCATTTCCTCTCACTCTCGTTGCTCTAGGATCTGGCGCTTCACCCTCTGATGCGTAGCCGCGCTTCGTTCTCTCCTGCCCTCATCCTCCCTCTTTATGGCACCCCTAAGCTCTTACCCTAATGAGGGAGATGAATTGAAAAGCGCAGGGAGGGGGGGGGGGGGAGGGGAGGGGGGTGCACAGCCTTAGGGTGACGCTGCACCCGTCCTCTCTTCTTTTGCCGTTCTACTCCTAATACTTTACTGCCCAACTCACAGCCCCCACGCTTTCGGGATGTCTACGCCAGTGTCGCAGGCGTTTGAATCCCAACTGCTGCTGCAAAACACCCTCGCGGCATATGTTTTTATGACGGCAAAAATAACGCTGGAAAAGTAATGTCTCCATTTCGCTTGCAGAGGTACTGCGGAAACTGGCCGCTCTGAAAAAGAGCAATCCGGACCTGAAGGTGCTGTTCAGCTACGGTGGAGGGGCGCACGTGAACAGCCTGCTGAATCGGCTGCGCTCCAAGCAAGACATGGACAAGATGGTAGAGGCCGTGAACTCGCTGATCCGGTCGAACGACCTGGACGGTGTCAACTTTCACCTAGAGGGACCTGGCCCTTCGATTTGCAAAGGGGACGACGTCGATAAGTTCCTCCAGTTCATCAAGGTGATCCGTGCTCAAAAACGCCTTTCTATCGCAGCTGAAATGAAACTTGGGATTGATAGAACACTTGGCATGGTGTCATGCTCTTGTGCAGGAGCTATATAAAGGACATTAATGTTCACTATAGGGATAAAAGAGCCCCTAACTGTGTTTTAGTGAGTTCTTTTGTGCCAGCAATACAGAGAGAGATAGGAAAGAATTTTCCACATTGTAGCACAACGCTTGCGGGACCGCTTTAGCGCAGTTCTAATCAAGCAGCAATAATATCATTCTAAAAAATGATTAGCCTTATTTAGGACTTACCTAAATTGGAGGCACTACTAGTTAACAAACATTGATGACAATACGTAACTAATAGGCACATTTCAAGCACGAATAGTTACGGGTTGACTGCTTCTATAATGGCAGGCCTTATTACGGCGCGCGTATGTAGTGATACGTTGCTTTGTTATCCGTAAAGAAGGGAGCATACACAATATAGCGACTTCATTAGAAATCCATTTCCCTCTGATTTTTATAGCATTTGGATATTCGCTATTGGCCGGTGTTTCTGGTGTCACTGGAATCAGCGTGAAGACGGGCGGATGGTGAAAGTCAAATAGATCGGACTACAAGAATTGTGTCATGGCGGCCTTATATTTATACATGGCTGCCATCTATTGCTTAAAGAGAAACTGGGCAAATGACGCAGTTAGTTTCTCTGAGAATACAGTGCGCAAAAAATGGCGGCCTGATTGTTTTTTCTTTACATTTATACATAGGAGTAGATCATATATAACAATAATTTAGTGTCACGTGTTGAATAAAAATTATGAGCTTGAGAAAACTAAAATGCCAGCCTTTATTAGTTAAAATTCAGCAAGAGTGCCTGGCAGGATTACTTGTTTTCTGCGCAGTCAGAATGACGTTCGCTAGGTCTTGCTTACCTGCAGTGCTAAATGAAAAGAATGGCGCCGTTCACGGCGCCATTTTGGCCTAGTTTTGTCGTTCACCTTGTACGTGAGTGCTCATCCTCCATGTACTCGATTTCGAATTATTTTCATATCGTGCGTCAACCATCTACCACTTTACTTTCATGGAAGATGTTTTGAAACCCACTCCTCCCCCTCCCCTTTACCCACACAGACACACCCAGGAATGTCTTCCATGTCGCTCGTTCATTGGAGAAACAAAAAAAAATTGATTGGCTCAGTGCCTCTCACATTAATAGCACCATACACAAATAAGCGCAACTTTACCGTAAAATTTTTCAACAAGTGCGATTCTACCAAGGCTCACCCAAGGAGCAGGGCTTTATATTGCGACTATGTTGAAATAATTGACGCGCCTTTTCTAAGGTGTGCAAATTGCATATGGCAAGTGCAAAAACGAGAAATTTGTAAATTCCAGCGGCAGTAACCATTTTAGTCGATACAAGTGGTGAGGCAATGAGTGGAAATTAAACTAGGCGTCAGCTCGCAACGTTGCGTCGATACATAATGGGGCTGTGTGATGACTCACTCTTGGCATTCCTGAAAGAATCACCAAGTGACAGGCGCAGCACATTTCGAAAAACTTAAATCAGCCTCGACAATATGGTTGGGGAATGTTACTCTCGCGAGCATGACAGCAAGTGTGAAGAGATGCGTGCCCGAGGAATCCTAGCTTATTATGCGAAACGTGTAAATGCACGTCGGCGCAAACAAGTCTTGGCACATGACAAATTTTATACGAACGATGGAAATGTGGAAAGCATTCTAAATCAATAACAGAATGTTGGTGGGCATAGGCCCACTGCGGTGTCACTCATGAATCAAGAAATCACGTTCTTCGCAGGCGCTCACATAAGCATGAATGCCGAAGATGAACATGCGTATGCACGCCGATTATGTCTCTCGTGAATGGCTTTGAGAATGCCACAAACAAGCTGATGCAGTCGGCGGAGGAACCATTGTTGATCAACTGCTCGACGCCGGAATAGCGGTCAAGCTCGACGAACAGCTCAAAAACTGTACCATTATAAAAGCAAAAGAAAATACGGAATGACACTCATTCATTAAGCACAGTTCGTTAGCCAAGAAGCCAGTAGTTAGGACAGCGCGAAACTTTCCACCGTCCATGTCGTGACCCACGAGGGCTTCAAGCCACACTCAAGCTTTTGAAGGACGACCATAATATTGCACGTCAAATTGCCAACCAAAAATATATCATTTATTGACTCAACTGCAGCTTGCTATGAGAGGTCGGTTTTTGCCAACAAGTTTTTCCTATGTAGCTTTTATTGCTTTTCTTCATGATTAGTTGTCAAGGATAACTCCTTTTTAGGGACAGCCTTGGTCAGGAACCAAAGCGTACATTTTAACAAGGCATTTCTGTATACATTTATATTGCCCCACGTAAAGCACGACGTTTGATTTGATAGGAAAGGGCGTTTCGAGCCGATTAGAGCGTTTGATCGATGAGAAGGTCAGTGACCCAGGTCACGCAAGTGGCGGGTCAGGCATGTGAAGCGAAGTATGCTCATGTGAAAAGATACAAGGATTTGGGCGCTCGTTGAGAGCATATGAGTGCTTTTTCGGAAGGTAGGGGGTTATGTCTTCTCGTGATTATTTCTGCTCGTGTGTCATACAGCGCTTCAACGTAGCGCTGCTGGCGATGCGGTGTACGCAGAGAGGTGGTATCTGAGCCCCGTTTTAGAGCCATAGCATTAGGAAGACCAAATGAAAACGAAAAATGTCCTTCGGTGGCGTCAGCGTCTGTGTGAAGCCGCCATCTGCCAACGGTGGCAGGCAGTGTTAACGAAGATATCCCTCTCTCCACCAACCACCTGTCACCCGCCTCCTCTCCCCTATCTCTCTTACTTGCGGTGAACAGGGGGAGTTGCTGGACAAATAATGACTAAACAAAAATGAAAATGACTTAAAAGAAAGTGACTCGGACAACAGCGGGCCTATGTGCCAAATAGACAGCCACCCGAAAAACTATATGTGCGAAAAGGAGCCTTTGCGGAAGCTACTCCTTCTCTCATTGTTCGGGAAGAGCAACCGGGGTCTCAAAAGCCCCACCGGTGGCTGTGTTTGAAACACTCACCGGCCGGTACAGTAGTGCATTGCTCAACTGCTGCACCACTGCGCCAGTAGTGGAATGAGGACTCGCCGCTCTTTATGAGCGGAACACATTTTGCGTATTTAATAATCGGAATTCAGATAGAACCAGAATTGGAATAGATTTGAGAGTAAAAGAAGAATGCTATCGCATTTCAACGGCATCAGTCCAATAAATCGCCCCTAAATTTTTTCAGCTCCTGTTCTAGGGAAACTTTCCTCATACATAGTAGCTAGAATCGAAAATGGTACGGTAAAGTGTGTGGGGTATAACGTCCTGAAGCTGCACATTGGCTTGGAGGGACGCCATGGTGGAAGGCTCTGTATTAATTTAGACCAGTGGACGTTCTTAAATGTGCACTAACATCTTAGAGCACACATTTCGCCTCCATCGTATTAAGGCCGCCGTGGCCTGGATTCGATCCTGCCATCTTGAGCTCAACGTTCCCACATAATTTGTTTCGATGACAACCGTTTTTCATGTACACTCGCACTGATTTCTGAAGCTTGGTTTGTACGTCCTCAATAATTGTTTAAAATGTTGGTAATACTTCTGCGTCTTTCGTTTTTTTTACCTGTGACTCATTTGTGTCTTAGCCTTATCTCTATGAATGTCAATTTGTAAGGGGGCGAGACCCGCGTCAAGCTGTTGTTACAGCTTTTGGTCCTGTCTGCTCATGTAAAAAACGGAAATAAAAGAATTGAATTCAATTGAATTGAACAGGCGAACTTCAAAGCTACTAAAACGTCGGGCTCAGATAGGGGCATAGTATGAAAGAGAATTTCTTGACGCTCACAAGCTCTGATTTTTATGTGCCGCACTCTCTGTTTTGTGTTTTCCTCCCCAGAAACTGCGGCTGAAAGAAATCTACAGCCGCATTCTAATAACGGTCCAGCTTCCAGCTTGCCGCGACTCCAAGTGCGACCAGCTGCCAAAGAGTGAATTGGCCAAGTAATTAGAATTATGGCATTGTTACTAGCCCTACCATGCTTAGGAACGCAAGTACGCAGTATGTAAGTACGTCCATAGTTTTAAGGAGCAGTAT
Source organism: Amblyomma americanum (assembly GCA_030143305.2). NCBI lineage: Eukaryota > Metazoa > Arthropoda > Arachnida > Ixodida > Ixodidae > Amblyomma > Amblyomma americanum. The sequence continues at coordinate 3,833 of JARKHS020002601.1, read as the reverse complement.
TTCAGCATTTCATGGTGCACGACACGGTGTTGTAATACTTGTCACGGGTAAAGATGGCGTTTGTAAAACGACACACAAAGGCACAGTAACCAAGCTATTATCCTGTATTCTCGTCCTTTCTTTATTCATCTTATCAGCAAACTGCAGGGTTGCTGCGTTAATTGCCACAGCTGTATACGCGCGCTCATAAATCCCGTTCTCAGACAAGAAACGTTTCTCTGTTGTAATGTTTGGTCACGGGACTGCATTGCCGTCATTCTACCATATCAACCTGAAAATGAATTTAGGGCGGATGAATGGTTTCTGACCGACGGCAGATTTTCATGTTGGCATCCTCAAAACACTCATTTCTGGAGTTCTTAGAAGAGCGCAAAAGAATTAAAGTAGATCCCGAAAAATTTCCTCCTTTTCACAGAATTAATCTACAGAGAGTGCTAAACTTCCCCCTCCCTCTTTTCTTGTCCACTTTCCAGCCAGATCTTTCTTATGGCTCAGGCCTTTGTGTGGAACACTCGCTTTGACCCGCAGTGAAACCGGGTGTTTCTGGTTAAATACAGTGTTCTGTAAAGAGTCAGTCTGCTTTTCTACACCTATCACAGTAAAACTCTGGCTTTCCCTTCTTTTCCGGATAGAAGAATTGGCGTGCGTGCTTGTACCTCAACAACATCAAAAAAAAACATCGAAAAAGATTTACTTTGTTAAGTGATCGGATTTTTTGGCGATGCCAACTGTGACATTGACGCAGGTACCTGGACTACTACTTCTTGATGGCGTTCGACTACAGATTGGACGATCTGTCCAAAACGAGATTGACAAGCGGAATCCAGTTGTTCGAAAACGGGAAACGCACCCACATCGACACGGTAAAATAACTGCACAGCTTAGTTTCTGTTCGTATTTTTCTGTGTAGGCAAACAGAAGAAATGCCCCATTACTCTTACGCACATGAGTCGCACAAGAGCCGAACTACTGTATTCGTCGCATGCGTAACCTGAATGGCTTATTGTTTAGCTATGGAGCATGTGACAGAGGGGAAGAATTTTTGTATTGCCCCGAAATATGCTCTCGATTTTTCACCACACGGTGTCTAGGCTGGTTATTAAGAAATGAAATGTAGAATGATTTCAGTTTTTCGTATCTGACACATGACCGAAAGAAGTAAACTAACTCCGTTGCTTCCCTCCACTGCCGTCGATTACAAGAAACAGCCGAAAACTTGCATTTCTAATCTTCGACGCTGCCCTCCTTTTCAGTGTTCGAAAAGTTTCAGAGCTTGTACATGACTGCTTTTGTCTCGCATTTGAGGACTACCTTAAAGTACTGCGTATGGAAAGATTTGCTTCCTTTACCTCAGCCTAAGACAAAGTCAGTTTTGCAGTCAGCCACGATAATTTTGGATGTGAAGCCGCATCTCTTATTCTTGGCATCACATGCGTGTAAAATGTTAGCAGTTGAAGACCGACAATGTGTATATTTTGTTTGTTTTAAGTTAATAAAGTTGTGAGACCAATAAAAACGTTGCTATTTGGTATTCGGCACTTGCAATAGTTTTTTTAGGTATGCAGATACAATCAAAAGAGAAAAAAATATATTACCAGACAAGTAAGTACCTGATACCGTGTGTTGTAAAATCTGCTCCCCATATACTTGGGAGCGCAGTAATAGAAATGCAATTATAAACAACAAAAGCGCAAAGAATGATCTCAGAATGAATGGCTGCATAATCCTTTTCCGGAAATTAGACACACGTATATTTAATTCATTGCTATGAGTGAAAGAAGCCAACCATTTCGTTCAATCAGTCGACTGGCTCTTGAAATTCGGTGGTGACTTCCAAAAGAGTCAAAGCTGCATGTTTTAAAGAGAACAGGAAGCAAGTGAGCGATCATGATGTACTTACAGCCTGGTTCCAATGGGCTGCAATGCTATCCTTCACATCAAGTGTCAGCATAATGTTAGCACGAAAATATGCGAGCTGACTTTTAAGTTGAAAACATTTGATGCTCACAAGCTCTTTTCTGAAGTCACAGCTTCATAAACTTCTTGAATCGCGTCTTCAAAGCTTGTGCAGGTTGTTATTATCTGGGCGTTTTACGGCGTATACTCACTGCTGGATTCACAACCAAGAATTGAGGGTCGTCTCGTGCCCAATTCCAACGTAATGATCTTCATTTTTGGATTGAAGCTTTACGAAGTCGTCTTGATGCTTGATGTTTCTCAAATGGTGAGAAACAGGTTGTCAGCATACCCTTCCACAGCACTAAGCAGTTTTTCTTTCTGAAACAGTGAGAAAGGCATCCGGAACATTTCTAGAATGGAATATGATTGATCAATTCTCAAATACCGGCGGACATTACTCATTGCTCCGTGCTCGATGCGTCGTTTTGTAGGCCGCATACACCTCTGCTATGCAAAGACGCTTTGTGCAAATATAAGCATAGCATTTGAATATTGTTAATGTACTAAAAAACCGTAGTGAATAAAAACACGCATCGATTATGCGCATGAAGCAAATATGTAGCCGTAATTCCAGACACAATTCTGAAAAAAAAAGTCCTTTAATTGGCTTGAATTTTTAAATAATTTTCTGATTAAAGATTGCTGCTCATAAACTATAGACTTGTCCGACTTCGCGAGATTGCAGTATTTATTTGAGTTGCTGTTCTGTACTTCCTAATATCGGAAATTCAAAAGTGTCCATTTAATTCTGAAAGGTAAACGTTATGCAAAATGCATCAAAAATGTGAAAATAAGATATGCCGCAAGTTAAAAGCACATGGAGCGTAGCGTGTGTTCATGTTTGAGCAAGTGGATTTTTTTTTATTCGAAAAGTGTGCCATGAGGCATAAGTTGAAGAAAAGGGAAGGAATGCGGGAGATAGAAATTTAAAGGAAGGAGTGAAGACCCGTTGCGCTGAGGTAGTCGCAGAGGTTGCCGATGAAATAAGTTGATTTTTTCCTCCTGCTCTGGTCAACCGGTTGTCTCAGGGGACGCCTAATGGAAGCCTGCACAAAAGGACAACAAAAACTGCGCCCACCCAAGACACAGACACTTCCTCTGCTTTCGCTCGCAGGATGGCTGCCTCAATCAGTGGGTCAATGCAAAAGTGCCGAAAGACCAGATCGTGATGGGGATCGCCACTCACGGACGCACGTACACTCTTGAGAACCAACGACACAACGGCATCGACGCAAGGCTCAAGAAAGACCACCCACTCGGCTACGGCGCCAACTTTACCAAGACGGCAGGCTACATGAATTACCTTGAGGTGAGCCGACCTTCCTGCGCATTACACTAGGTGTTTCAGGGGAGGATAAGTATTTCTCAAAAATAGGTTTCTTGAGGTAAAGGTACGGGTTTTTCAGCATAGTATTACCAATGTTCGCGTACACCAGAAACCGGTGAATCGTCTTAAGTAGCAAGCTGGTTGACCTATTTTTAATAATGAAGTTTTTAACTAGTAGAGTTAGATGTCTTGTTGCAATTAGAGATTTGTAGCCGATCGATAGTAACAGGCATATCGCTTTTTCAGAATTTAGAAAACGCGGTTACCCTTGGCGCTGTGGCGGGACGCAATTTTTTTTTGTTTTTTACTAGTTACGAGCACTGGAAAGGTTCCTTTACCTGCGTGCTTTTCGAAATTGGTTCGTCCCCAGCGCCTAGGGTTACCGCGTTTTGGAAATTGTAAAAACTGATATGGCTATTACTAACGACCGGCTGCAAATCTCTGATTGCAACCGGTTGGCTAACTGTAACAGTTAAAAAATAATTATCAGAAATAAGTTAACCAGTTTACTACTTAAGACGATTAACCTGTTTTCGGTGTCCGGCCA